>OZ022249.1:14776644-14893649 GCA_963978915.1 Caenorhabditis parvicauda | reverse complement strand
AAAATTTTCACCAGAAGTTAACCGGAATTCAACCGCAATTTCTACACAAATTCACCGCAATTTCTACACAAATTCACCGCAATTTCTACGCAAATTCACCGCAATTCTCCACTCAAATTCACCGCAATTCTCCACTCAAATTCACCGCAATTTCTACGCAAATTCACCGCAATTCTCCACTCAAATTCACCGCAATTCTCCACTCAAATTCACCGCAATTCTCCACTCAAATTCACCGCAATTCTCCACTCAAATTAACCGCAACTATACTTTTTCAAATCGTGGATTCTTTTGGAAAACACTAGAACGCAGATCAGTATTATAAATTTATTATATGAAAAATTAAAATAATTAATGTCATCGAAGATGGGGAATACAACTTCTATAGGTCAAGGGGAGAGCGGTCCGCGAGTCATTTGCAGTGAGTTGTCCCATGTTCCTATGAATCTTCCTTTCTGAAAATCGATAATAAACACTTTTCTTAATAAAACGAGTGCCAAAGTATCAGAGTTGAACGGGTACGTTTTTTGTTAAATCTGAATGAAAAAAGCAACATATGGAAAAATCTGTCTACTAACTACGCAGAACCCAGCTCGAGTCTGATACTGGGTAAAAAGTTCAGCGGGGCATTATGTTTCAAAATATGTATTACAAGTCAAAACATGGCACAAGTTTATATTCTTACTGCATGTAGAACCCAACTCGACTCTGATACTGGGTGAAGAAACCAAAAAAAACTAACCTCGAAGAGTTCCAGCACCTGTTGCCCGACGGGAATGCGGTATCTGCGATGTGGCACGGCCAGTGCTTCGGATGGATAGCTCACCTTTCTGAAAATCGATAATAAACACTTTTCTAAATACAATGAGTGCCAAAGTATCAGAGTTGAGCGGGACTTTATTTTTCAAAATATGTATTACAAGTCAAAACATGCCATAAGTTAATATTCTGACTGTATGTACAACCCAGCTCGACTCTGTCACAAACTTAAGAAATGATGAAAATAACCTCGAAGAATCCAAGTGCCGTATGACTTTCAATGGTGGTTCGAATTGCCTGGTTGGTAGGTCGAAGTCATCTGCAGATCCCCATGGGGGAGAAAGTCTATCTTCTGAATAGGTCGCTCTGCTTTCTGAAAACTTGTAGTGAAAAAAATTTATGAATCAAATGAGTTCCCAAGTATCGGAGTTGAGCGGGTCATTATTTTTTTATTTATTAACAATTGAAACGTGACATAAGTTTTACTCTGACAGTAGGCAGAACCCAGCTCACCTCTATTACTAAACTTAACATGAAACTAACCTTTAGGATTACGACTGCAACATGAATGTGTCATTTAGAACAAACCGCATACCTCTGAAAATAGAATTATTACAAATGTGACAGAAAGTGAACTAACCTTGCACTGTTCAGCAAAATCAGCCTTGTACTCTAAAATCTTCACGGGTCCGGTTTCCGGAATCACATGACCTCGTCTGGGCTTGAGGCAGGGTGTTTGTTTGACAATTGTGGGTTAAAATTTTCGTGTCGGGTCGGATGATGAATTGGGAACATCTGAAAAATAGAGAAAATTTACAACTTAAGAAGAAAATTATTTTTCAACAACTTAAGAAGAAAATTATATTTAATATATGAAATGAGTTAGGACATTGTTTTCAAAAAAAGTATCATAACACAAGTATGAGTTGTAAAAAAACTAGTTGTATATACGCAATTTTTCCGTAGCATGAAAAATGTTTTCGAAAAGTAGTTTTAGATGGTAAAGTGATGTTTGGAAAAGTATGTTGAACGAGTTAGTAAAAATTATCATGAAAAATATTCTTTTTTTTCTTGAATAATATAATAAAAAACCAATTTGAAAACTAAGATAAAAGATAAATAGGATATTGAAAACAAAAAAAAACAATTGTGAATATTGCTGGTTACGATAACATTGAAATTTCGTTGCAAGACACTTTCCTTCACGCAATTCACCGGAATTCTCACTTTTTTCAAATTCACCGGAATTCTCACTTTTTCTTCTCAAATTCACCGGAACTTCACTTTTTTTTTCAAATTCACCGGAACTTAGCATCGTTTTCCCCCCTTTCCCATTTTCACCGGAATTTCACCGGAATTCTGAAAAATTTTTTTAGAGAATTATTCTAAAACATTTGAAAAATTACGCTGACAATCAGGAATTTTGTACTATTGACTTCAAATGAAGAAATTAGTACACAATACGATTCGATTCCTCTGCACTTATATAAACACCCGATGTCATGAAGACAAAGCGAAAATTCAAAGAGTCCTCTAAAATTCGAAAATTCTCGTTATGCTGGTTAAACGGAATTTAACCTGCGAAAACATAACCACAATTCATCAAAATAATTGGTGACATATTTTCAGAAAGACTTCACTGCATTATTAGTTACTGTTGCTCAGTAAAGTAAATCTAAAAAGACTTCATCTCGTACTGACAGAATCAGTCGAGGTTTGGTTAAACTTCTCTGGATTCAGTTACATTTCACTTTTCTGAGATGTACTTTTGAACAACAGTGTTGGTATACACCAAGTGAGTTTTAGTCCAGATGATGGAGTGCCGTCAGATCTGATCAGATCTGACGCCACTTTTGTTAGATCTGACGCCCATTTTTTCTTTTTTCGTTATGCTGTTTTAAAATGAAGTGGTAACCACTTGCAATATCTTGAAAGCCAATGATAGATATGAACGATGGAAAAAAGTTGGTTTCAGCAGATATTTTCAACAAAAAAAATTATCAATTTTTTATTATTCGAGAAGTGGCATCAGATCTGATCAGATCTGATACACACCTATATTCATTTTTATGAAAAATTATTTTTTATCATAGTAGTTGTAGGAATTTTTGCGTGTAATTTGGACGGACATCTAACGAGAAGGTGTTCATTGTAGGAATATGTTATTCGAAGAGATTGGTGTACCTCGCTAGATCTGATGCCACTTTCGCCAGATCTGACGCTACTCGTCGTGTCTGAGCCGTCGAATGCTTGGAAGGCATCCATGCTGACCATTACACCACGAACGCACTCAGGAAAGTAAAACCAAATTAGATCGCGAAATTTCCAAATTAGATCGTGAAAAAATTAAATTAGAATTGGCACGATCTAATTTGGTTTTTTCGCGATTTTTCTCACTTTTTTCACGATCTAATTTACTTTTTTCTGAACGTTTTTTTCTCAAAATACCTTCAAATAAAAACAAAAAAAAAATGGAAAATTCATCTAAAATAACACAATATGACAACATAAATACAAAAATAGGCATGAAAATGTTTGTAATTGTCGTCATGTCCTTGCTGTTCTTTGACAATCTGGAATAGAAATATTAAGATCGAAATAACTATGTTTCATTCACCTCAGCTTTTTTGGTGTAATCAGGAGTTGAAGTTGCGTAGACCACCAGCCATTTTCTCAGAACGTGGTTCCAGTTGTATCAGTACCATCTTCGTGTAGAACTTGCACGTAGAGTCTGAATTTTTCTTTTCATAGGTATCAAGTGGTTTATCAAAGCGCGAAACACTCTATTTCTGAAGACGTGAAAGAAGAATTTGAACATTGAATACTGAAGACAAAACTGATTCCTCAACTCAACTATCGGGAATAAATTGTTCGGCGTAAAAAGATCAAAATTTTGATAGCGAGTGATCATCATATCAAACTTTAAATAATTATTCTCTCGTTTAAAAGCAAAAATTTATTTTCCTACATATTCTAAACTTTCACAGATTTAATTCTTCAACTATGATTCCAGCGCAGTCGAATACTCTAGCTAATTCAGATCTCACGTGTCAGTTAATGGTCGTCATATTCTAGTCAGAAAGATGTCATAAAAACGATAAGGGGGACGAAGTATTCTTGAAAATTCTGTTGTTTCTTGAGGTAACTCAACTGTAAATCATACCCTTTCACTGGTTTAGTTACATGAAAAATCCTCCAGTGGTAGTAGAGTGGATGTAACCCTGTGAATCTGTAAAATTATTATTGCTTGAGTAACTTCATAGAACATCTCATATCAAACAATCAAATGACTTACCTTATCCGTTTTCCATTCGCCAATTTTTGGCTGGAATCTTACTTCATTCGTTCTTTGCGGAGATGTAAGTAACTTTTGATATGGGGCAATGTCTGTAATCGTATTCTGATTTGAAGGAGAATCAAAGAGGTCCTTTTAATTGAAACTGTCGCATCAAGAATGTTGAATAAAACTCACCATTCACGTTTCGTCTGTATCAGGACCATTTCTATCCATATTCTCTTCGTGTCGTCTCTGTAAACTGAGATATTTCGTATCAAAAAGACGAATTGCGAAGAAAATGATTAGGAACCGAGAATTTTCTTTTTGGCCGAAAAACTGGCTTCACCAAAAACGTACAGAAGCATTTTTAAACTCAAAAGTTCGAATAAGGCAAACTTGTAACTTTGAATTCGCTAGTTAACATTGGAATAAAGCAACAACAGCAGAAAACGCGTGATGAAATGAAGAAGAGAATTCAAAAAAAGGCATTTAGTAAAACGCACCGAGTGCACTGCACCGCACCGGGTAAATTTTCCACTCGTATTCAGGCTTAGGCTGAACCTAAGCTGGCCCAAACCTAACCTAAGCCTAAAATAGAGATGAACTTTTAACAATGGTAACTTTTAATAGCTTAGGTTCAGCCTAAGCCTGAATACTAATGACCCGGTGCACCCGGTGCAACCCGGTGCAACCGGTGCATTTTACTAAATGCCCAAAAAAAAAAGAAACGTGTGAGATTAGCGTAGGAGCACACTTGCACATGGGTTAAGAACTTGTAATTTTTTTTCCTTCTTTCAACTTCCAACTTTTTTTTTACTACGCTTTTACAATCGAGTGGTTTCTGTTCACAATAAAAGTGAAGCCCTAAACTACTTATCAAACATCTAGTCATAACCACAGCACAAAAAAGAACGTATTATTTCTTCATCGCGATAAATAAATGAAGAAAAAGTACGAAGCATCAAATATCGTTGAAGATTGTGGGCGCAAAAAGATTCAATACGTATAAAATCATGCTGAAAATAGGACCCCACATTTCTATTTCTCTACCTTGCTAGATGTGCACGTTAGAAATGAAAATGCCTCACCCAAAAGTTTGCCTCATAAGTTTAGGTGTAGCAAAGAGGTCGGTCCCATTGTACTATTAATTTTCATACTTTTCTCTACAATTCAAACTTTTATTCAGTAAACTAGATTCATTATGCTCTAATTCTGTCTCCCTTGATGAATTAGAGGAAACTATATCTAGTTTACTCACTGCAATTTTCAAGTGTGCATAACTTTTGAAGAAAGTAAAATTTTCAAAAAATGAGAGATACGTATTCTTATAATTTCATACTCTACCGCAAAAAGTAGTTATCGGATGTGTCAGCCATATCAATTCAGATCTAATTTACCTCATTTAGCAAATTAGATCAAAATAGATCTAATTTACCTATTTTAATTTTTTTCGCGGCATAACTTCTGAAGAAGTAGGAATTTTCAAAATCTGAGAAAAAAGTATTCTTATAATTTTCTACTCTACCAGAAAAAGTAGTTTTCGGATCTTCCCGCCATATCAAATTAGATCTAATTTACCTCATTTAGCAAATTAGATCAAAATAGATCTAATTTACCTATTTTAATTTTTTTCGCGGCATAACTTCTGAAGAAGTAGGAATTTTCAAAATCTGAGAAAAACGTATTCTTATAATTTTCTACTCTACCAGAAAAAGTAGTTTTCGGATTTTCCGGCCATATCAAATTAGACCTAATTTACCTTATTTTTGGAAAATAGATCTAATTTGCCTATTTTCATCTTTTTCGTGGCATAACTTCTGAAAGAGGTGGAATTTTCAAAAACTGAGAAAAACGTATTCTTACATTCCCTTACTCTACCAGAAAAAGTAGTTATCGTAGGTATCGGCCAAATCAATTTAGATCTAATTTGGAAATTTCGCGATCTAATCTGGTTTTACTTCCCTGAGCACATGGATTTGTATCGATCATTTTATCTAGGTGTACTATATCAATGATTACGAAGCTTCATTGACGTGGTTATCACAGACAGTTCGCCGTTACCATCTTCCTACCACATTGAACTCAAAGTTTGAATCCGGGTGTAGTGGGTTGAGCACTTGCTCGCCTCGTCCAGTTAAAATTTCGGTGCCCTACGACCCAACTGTGAATAGAAAAAATTCCAAGGTTATAACAATAATAATAATATCTATAGTGTTTGTGTGACTTTGTGTAACCTGTTGTGAAAGCACTTCAAAACTGGGTAACAAAATTCCAAAGTTCAATGTGCATTGTTTGAAAACAATCGTCAGTGTTATTTCAAATTGCAATACCTGCGTCATTGATATAATTACTCTTCGAAATTTATCACAAAACTTTCATGTTTTTGTCTCGGATTGAAAATGATTTGTGGAAAACAAACGTTTGTCGAAGAGAGAGGATTTTTCATGGAATTCTAGTTCATGAGGTATCGCACAATGCGTCAAACGCAGTTGAAAAATGTAAGCCAATCAAGTCGATATAGTAGAGTGCACTCAATTTTCGGGAAGTATCTGAGTGCTCCTTCTGAATACATGACTTCCAGCACGTCTTCGCTGACCAGTCATGGATTGAAAATGAAAAGTTCGTTTTTCGCCTTGATGATTACGTTAGCGATCTTGTGGCGGCTGTCAAACAAGGCAGCCTACAACGAGAGCTTTCAGACTTAAGATGTCGGAAAGTTTGATACAGACATCTGTTGCGAGTGAACCACAGTAACTCGCATAGTTAACTTTTCATCTACCAACTTTCCCACACTTGTTCGTTTCCCACGATCCCGGAGGCCACGTCCACCGGATCCTTTACTTAAGCTCTCGATTTCTTTATACTTTGCTTCTGTATACTTCTACAATAAACTCATCATATTTGCCGGCGTACCACACAGTCCTTGCGATACAACAGTGGCGATCAGGATTGAAGACAGGACTACAAAGGGAAGCAGTGGACCGGTCAATCAGAAGTAAGGGAGCGTCTTGGCGTGAACAGACTAGAAGTATCCCGCACAGAAGACCTGGAGGTTTTGGCTACAACTCCAGTGATCCGTCTCGTATACGATGATACGTTAACCACATCCCAAGCAGTGCAGCAGTTCCAGCCGCCATCTGCAGTCACGAAGATCTCATATCTTCATCCGGATCAGAATCAACAGAACCGTTGTCTTCCTTGTGCATGAAGACGCGGATTCTGACGCCTCATCCTCCAGCCAGTACGGCCTGGAGGACGCCGACGAGCACGCCGCACAACACCTGGAAGAGTCAAGCAGGCTTCTATCGACAGAAGGACTCAGCGTTCCAGTGGGTCGACTTCATGAGCAGCAAGTCACCCGTCGTCTCGTCCGGATCAGCAGCAGACAGTGTCCGCCTCACACGTCAGCATCTCTCCACGCACGATCTACGTAAAAGGACCAGCACGAAGTCGTCATGCATCCCGCCGCCGCGGATCTTACGACTTCACGTGGACAGAAGAAGATGTTGCGAGTGAACTACAGTAACTCGCATAGTTAACTTTTGATCTACCAACTTTCCTACACTTGTTTGTTTCCCACGATCCCGGAGACCACGCCCACCGGATCCACTACTTAAGCTCTCGATTTCTTTATACTTTGCTTTTGTATACTTCTACAATAAACTCATCATGTTTGCCGGCGTACCACACAGTCCTTGCGATACAACAACATCTTTATTAATCTTTTCCATTTTTTGCTGCGAACTCATGATCTTTAAATGGAGCGATTATTAGGTTTCTGTACTGTAAAATGAATCTGAGACGACACCTTGACTCGACGATTTTTTTCTTGTTCACATATCAAATTGTCGATTGATGACCTGAGTGATTTTATTTGTTCATGATGATATGAGGAGTTGAGTGAAAATGAGTTTTTTTGCACTATGTTCCGCAAAAGGACACATCTGCATAGACCGCAACATTTTTCTGAACTCTGCTCACTGAATTTTCCTGGACAAAGTTGTTCACTCAAATGTTATCGGAGAACATCAATTAAAACATCGAGTGAGTGATCAAAGTATACACGATATGAGCGGCTAAAATGATCAACGTCTCGAACCAAAAGAATACATTTCAGGAGTGATGGCTGAACTTGTGGACTCTCTCTCCATGCTTTCGAGTTCAAGTTTTGAGATTTGGAGACAGTTATTCTGGCTGCGAGATTAAATTCCTGACTTCTTGAAACAAACTGGTGACAGAAGGCAATTGGAGACTTCTCGTACATGGTGTCTCAGGATGTGATAGTAATTCATGGAACCGAGATACAGTACCGGGCATAAGTATACATTGTCAAGCATTTTTCAGAATTTCTCTATGTTCACGTGTCACATCAGTCTGAAACTTCATGATTCGATGAAAAACAGTTTTCATCACTTCTGTAGTTTTCCTAGTTAGTGATCCAGGAAGAGCAGCATCTTGCAGAAATAACTTCTGCACCCAGAGAATTATTCAGAGCAAGTCGTGTGACAAATATTGACAATATCCCTGAATCACTGTTTCTTCTGTGGTTTCAATCATTTGTAAAATTTTATTCTCTCTCTCTCTCTCTCTCTCTCTCTCTCTCTCTCTTTCACTCTCTCTCTATTTCTTTTTGTTCATATCAAAAATCGATTTATGTTTTTTTTAAATGAATGAAAAACTCAATTTATGAAAAATTTTGGGATTGAAAATTTGATTGTAAAAACGGCAGTGGTCTCACTTCAAGTCCATAATTCTGAATCGAGTTGTTCTTTTCCTGCGTCAATGTCCTACTGACGTGATTGAACTTTTGAAGGCTTAGACATCAATTGCAATTTTCTCACGACGTTCTTATCATTGAACACGATAGTGCAAGTGCGTCTACGTTACGAGAACCATTTCAGTGCTAAACTGAGTTGGCATCGTTGGGGGCAGTGAAGAGTTCACAAAACGGACTCACAGAACTGAATCAAACTTGTTATCAGCAGAGTACACGAAGCCACTACGACTAGAGTCAAACTTTCTGTTCATGTGATACAATCGAACGGAACAAGTGGTGTCTAAGTATAGATATGGGAACAGTTGTCGCTGTGGGAATTCTGTTGACAGGTGCATTTTTGAATAATGGTGAATACTTGATACCTGATTATTGAAATTGCTTAGACATGCCGGAGAGTGATTTCGACTAAATACTTTTTTCCAAAACCGGCTTCTCTGCGCTTTTTGAGTACTCAGAGTTTTGGGAATCTGTAGAAAAATCGGTGTTACTCAGAAAATCTGAAAGAGAAGCGATTGGGGCAACAAAACAAGAATTGTCATGAACTTTTTATTTATGAGACTCGCCAAATTCATTTCATAAATGATATGAGTATTACTCATTCTTCCATTATCAAAAGTTCCCTCATGTAATGTTTGAAAAAAAAACATCTTATCATGAATGTTGCACGAATCTTTGTGAAGGAATACTTTTTTTGAATAGTAGTGTTACTCATCAAATGTTGAGAAGTTTTTGAATCACATATCACCTTGTGAGCCAGTTTGCAGAGAGTTGAATTCTTGCACGCATTCGTATCAGTAAAATCATGTCATCGTGGAAATTGGTTTGGTCTGACAATGAGACCGGCACGGTCTGTCTTGGAAACAGAAGCGTCAAAACGTCAGTAAGACCTGAAAGATAACCGAGGTGGTTAAATGCTCCGAATTGTTGATATGATAAGTGCTCGAGTCCTCGTGGTCTTACGAAACTTAATGTTTCCATATTCCAGTCTCTTTTTTCCCTAAGTTCCAAAGAGCTTCACAGTCATTTATAACAAGTGTTTCCATTCACTATTCAACTTTCAGGTTAAAGTCATACAAAATGAATTCATATATAATACCAGTATTATTATGTTGTCTAGCTACCTGTTATGGTAAGTTTCCTTAAACTATAAACTAATCTCATTGTGAACTCCAGGAAAACCACTTCGGAATAGTGAAGCAACTGTATCCAGTTTCCTGAACAATTTGGTCACCCTGGATACTAGAGTAAATTCGCTCGTAAATTTGAACTATCAGGTGAGAGAAGTTCATATTCACTTCATTTGAATTGTGAAAAAGAGAGTGATTCATGAAATTTCTCGAAAGTCACTATATTTGCAGAAATAGGTTCAACACTGCAAAACGTTTTTTTCTCAAAAAGAAAATACTCGAAACAAAAAACCAGAGTTTAATCGGTCAAAAAACAGACCTTGAAAACAGAATTGCACCAAAAAATGTTTTGATTAGAGAAAAAATATTTCTGTAAACAACTCGTATTCAATCACTGCAAATCATGACTTCCAAATAATTCTTTATGAAGTTATTTGCACAAACTGTGCAATCCTGTTTTGAATGAATAGAGTTTCAAACAAAAAATAGTTTTGAATATCTTACTTTCAGAACATGGCCTCCAAAAAAGATCCAACTCACGACAACGCTAAGAGCCCTCTTTTCACTTCTGTCGACGACTCCGTTCTACAAGGAGCAACCTACACCGCCCTCACGAATCTCCTGGTAAGTGATAAGTTTTTAGTGATCCATCGTTATCGCTGAACTACAGTAAGACAGGTCACCGTGTTTTGTGGTTTGGTTATCTCTGGTTTTCGATTTCAAACCGCATGACTCTGTGGGAAATGTCAGTTTTTTGAAGTCGTGGCGATTTTGGACAACGTGATAAGGAAACTTATTGAACCTGGAACACTACAGTATAGGGATGGAAATCGAATTTCAGGGTTACTACAACAACTTGGACAGTAATGCTGAACAAGTCATCTCGAAGGAGTGGAGTTTGGCTATCACCCAGTTCATTGAAACCGTAGCTGCGACACCAGTGATGCAGTCCGCCACTCAATTTCTCGTGGAACAACGTGAGTTCATTCAAGAATTAATAAGACATCAGGAAAAACTGGTTCTTGTTAATTAGAGGCAAACTTTTTGTAGCTATAGACGTCTGGAGGTGTTTGCTCTTTGAAGAGTTATTAGCAATTTTCTGAGAGAGAAAGAGAGAGAGAAAGAGAGAGGGAGAGGGAGAGAGAGAGAGAGGGAGAGAGAGAGAGAGAGAGAGAGAGAGATTGAGAGAGAGAGGAAGAGAGGGAGAGAGAACGTTAACTGATCAATGAACTCTGTGCAAATGGCTGCACGTGAGAAAAAATACACAGATAACAAATCGCGCTACATTGTGTACAGGAAAATTGATTTTCAGAACTTGTGGCCGACCAAACTGCTTTCAAGAACACTCTGTACAACCTGTGGTTTGCTCCATACGCTAGATCATCGGTCGAGGGAAGCTCAGGTAAGACCATGTGACCGTGAGAAGTCAGCAATTCTTATCATAGAGCAATTTGATTCGGGTCAAAAAACAGGTCGTTAGAATCACTTTTATAGGATTCAAGTCAGTTTTCGCTGGGGAATCTATCGATGGAGTTATCAGCAGCCTGAGCAACTGGGTTCAGTTCTTCACTCTTGAAAACGCCGGAACTCTGAACTACCATGGATGGTTCCAGAAAAGCAACGTAAGTTCTCTCAACAAGTTTATTCACGAAAATCAAGAATCGGGCTCATCACTCTCTGATTCGTTAGGAGCTTCTTTGATTGTTACGTGTCGACTGATTTTCTTCGGTCGCTTCAGAGTGTGAAGTTGAGTTTTCAGTTGGTCATTGTGTTCGTCACCTCTGAATCCAATTCGTTGGAAAAAAAACAAGGAAAAAACTTATGTACCTCAACATTTCCGCGATTTCTGTAGCTAGTTGATTCACTTCATCAGCTACGATTTTGAGTTCAGCCAGTTTCTTCTCACTTAGTTCAACCCGAGTGAATGCATCCAGCTTCTCTCCAGAATCATCAAACGGAGATGTCGCTGGTTTCCCACATAGAGAAATAATCCTAGCTTCGAGCTGTTTCATCTTGATGTTCTTCATGTTCTCATTTTCCGCAATTTCAGCTTCAATTGCAAGAATTTGATCAGATTTTCGGAGATTCTAAACCATGGATTTGTTTTCATTTGGAAAAAAATTAACCTTAAACTTCTGAATTAAAGTTCGAAAAAGTAGAAAGTTGAAAACACGAAGCAGGGGTCGATACTTGATAATTAGAGAAATATCGACATCTAAAACTTCATTTTGTTGGTTTCTGAAAATTTTTCACCTTTCAAATTGACATCAGCAAGATCTTCTTCCAGAATATTTTTCATGTCGATCATATTCTCGACATCAGACATTTCTGGAGTCGACGAGATTTCCGTCTCGAATGTTCTTGGTCTCTCCTCGCGGAACATGACTCTCCTTCTTTCTACAGTAGGGGGTGCTTCTTCGGTCTATGAAAGTTGTAAATTTTTTAAACTGTAAGTCTTACGTTTGGAATAATCGGTTTGATAACTCTTTTCAAACTCATTCTGAACATTTCCTGCGTTGCAGCAGTAGTCGGTGCAGCTGACTTCTTTCTGCGTTTTCTAAACTCAGAATGTGTTTAGTTTGCACAGAACATAGGTTACTTTTCCAGCTTCTCCTTCAGTTTTTGCTCTAGAAGACGGTTCTTATTGATACGTTCCTCAGTTATGTACAGCTTGTAACAAATGTGCTTGAAGTAGGTGTGTTTGATCTCTGGCTGCCAGCTGGTTGCTTTGTGATAACGGTACCTGAAAGTTCAAGGCTCACAAGTATGATAAGCTTTTGTCATACCAGCATTGAATGGTCGAAGCGGCAACATTTCTGAGTTTAGTTTGTTGTTCGGTCTTGTTATCTTCCTCCATCATTAGAGCAAGACCTGTCAAACATCATTGACATTGACTAGTGATCTTTTCTTACCAACAGATATCAAAGTAGAAGCCGCCATGTAGGTACCAACCGCAAGGAAACCAAGAATACAAACAACTAATTTGGTGCTGGCGCCTTTTGGAACAATGTCACCGTATCTAAATTACAATTTACTTTCGCAAGACAGAACATTGTACCCGATAGTTAGAACAGTGACAATACTGAACCACAGAGAATGTGCTAGCGTAGGGAAGGTCGGATTAGCTTAATAGAATTGCAATGAAGACTCGAGTAATTTCTAACCTGTTACATTTAACCCAGATGAAACCATGTGCGAATCTTTTTCCACATAACTTTGCTCATAAGCTTCAGTCATGTAGATCACAAAAGCCATGAGGACACAAAGAATCATGGTGATATAATATGCCGCGAGAAGTTGCCATCTACAAGATTCAATCAACGATTCTAGTCGGAGACTTGTTGGTTATTCTAAAACTAACTTGCTCATGACGATCATCCTACGAAAAAGTTTCCATGTAGCCATTGTGCGGTCAACGTGGAGCAAACGGAGAATCTAGAAAAGTCAACTCTCAATTAATGCACTCTTCGGAGACCGCCCATGTCTTCTGATCCACCTACCTGAATGAAACGAAGACACTCTATAGTCGAGGAGTATCCAACGACTTTGAGTGAAATTAGAAGAACAGTGGCAGAAACTACAACCAAATCCACTAGAGTCACAGTTGTGAAGAGATATTGTAGTCTACCTGGAACAACGTTTACGAAGAGCACACTTCACGAATTTACCGTATTTTTTCTGATACTTTGCGTCAGCAGTAACAGACCACAGACGAACTCCAAGCTCCACAACAAAAAAGATTGCGAGAAAAATTTCAAGCCCAGTGTGCAGGTCTGAAATCAAGAAACAACGAATCTGAATTAATTTTGAGATGTTCTCTTTGACAAATGCGGTCTCCACCATAAAAAGGCTTCTAGGCTCCCATTAAATGACATTTGTGTCTTCAATCTGTTCGAAAAGCAAATTTCGGAAAAAGGTTCTCGTTCATTGAGTGAAACCTCGTGAATGAAATTTAGTCTTATTCTTATAAAACACTCACGGAAAGACTTTTGATCATCCTTAGTGGTAGCTCCAAGCACGATCGTTGTCAGTATCAGTGCGAAAACAGCTGAAAAAGGATATTTTTTGGAAAAATGAGAATAATTTAACTCACAGAAATGATAACCAGCATTCGAAGCATTGATAGACTTCTCCAAAAAATTGTAAACATTTTCTCGTAACCGTCGAATTCTTCTGCATGTAAAAAAATTTGAAAGAAAGAATTCTGACGCTCACAAATCACGTTTATCCGTTATGATAGTGTTCCTTCTGGCAATCCTAGCTGATGTCACAGATTCCACGTCAGAATCAAAGAAATTGTCCAGATTCATATGTGTAGAAAACTGTCATAAAACGTGCGAAACGCTTGAACAAACTGATAAGGCAAATTGAATCATTGCTTTTATTAGATAATTTGTGGCCTGTATACATGGTTTCAGGAGGTTGCAATCGATCTGCAATTCACATTAAACGACGAGCTGGCGTTCGAACAATCGATTTTGCTCAACACGTCTCCTGAATTCGAGCTTGCTGCGTATACTGTATGTGCACTGACGGGATCACCGGTATGAATCGCAACCATGAAATTCGTGAAGAGTACCATTTTTAGTGCACGGTAGAAATCGAAGGAGTCGAAATCACTATCAATGTTGCTTTGATTGGATCTGCTGTAGGTTGAAGTCCAACTTCTATCTAAAATTGAGTTCAGATTGACAATGCGTACCCAAGCTTGACCGGAAACTCGAAAAAGACCACCCACAGTGGAACAGCCACGACCAAGAGAGGATCTATAACTGATGCTGCCCTTCAGGTACTTGCCAAGAAGGCACCAGAAGAGTGTCATTGTTCAGACTCTCATCGACAACATGTGGAAGGTTGATACCGACAAACCCGCTTCCGGAGACATCGTTATGAACTGGGGAAGCAGGGTCAGCGGAAACAGCGACACTAGCCCGCAACCGTAAGCTCATTAGTTAAGACAACAACTAATAATATCAATTAAGACTCTTCACGTCAGTCAAAGAAGCCAACATCTTCGAGAAGTCGCAATATGCTGCTCTTATCGAGACGTACGATAAGAATTTGTTCACCGCAGATGTAAGCCTTGTCGAGGAAATGTTGTCGAATTGTCAATTACAGGTGTGCACTGCTGAACCGACCATGTCCGGATTCAGAAAACAATACTTGCAAAACGTGTTTGACATCTTCACTGCAACTCCAATGTTCAACCTTGCATACGAATACATGAAAGAGAATGGTGTGAAGGGATCTGAGAATCTCACTTCGTTCAAGACCAACGTTCTCTGGCCACTGTGGTTTGGTACATACTCTAGATGTAAGGGAACTCTTGGAAGTTCTGGTGAGTAAATATTACGTGAAAAACTCTTATTGTAATCCGTCTCAGGATGGGAGCACGTCTTCTCTGGTGAATTCAAGGATACAACTGTAGATGGACAACACGATTGGGTTAGATACTATCTCCTCGAGAAAGCTGGCAAGATCAACTATCACGGTTACTATACTCACGCTGAGGTGATTCAAAGTTTCGAATTCTGCTGACGTCATCGTTCAGAATCTTATCGGAACATTCCAATACACCTGGGAAAAAGCAACCAAGCCAAAGGGTGGATTCTTCACCGGAACATCTCCAGGTATTCAAAGTGTGAAAACGTGAATCAACGTGAATCTTTCAGCCTTCGATTTCTCTGTTTTGACAACATGTGCCTTGACACATTCTGGAGCCAACGCTTGCAGATTCAGCCTGGATAGTCATCCAATCACAGTTACGTCCTACACGCAGTCATGTGATGCAGGTATGATTGCAACTCTTTTATCAGTCACAAAATTTCGAAATTTGCAGGAACATGTCTATCAACCGCTTATCCATCCGACGGATAAAAATCACAATGTCATAAAAGGAAACGTAATCTCATATAAAATAAATTTATGTAAATATAGAAATGATTGCCTTATTGTTGAATCTGATCACAGTCTGCTCTTGAATTCCAGCTTCGCTAGAGTTTCGAGGTGAACCTAAAAGAATATTTTAGTCCTTGGCTCTACTAAGAAAAAAAATGATGCATTCACTAACCGCATCCGGTCCATCAGCAATACGAAGCGTCCTCGCCGTCACGAAGAATGATGCCAACGTAGTATCCATTGTCAGTCCTCTAGCTCCCTGATGTTGTATTGCACGGTCAACCACGTTCAGGGTCATGTTCGGCACGATCACCTTGATCATTGCAATTTCTGCTTTGGCGTTCTAAATTTCCAACTTTAGTTTTCAGACTTGGTGGTCTGAACCTTCGGTCCTACGGTATCAATCATATGAGCTGCTTTGAGTACCAATAGTCTGGCCTGTTCGACTTCACACCTTGACCATGCAATATCGCTTCGAACTGTGTCAAACTTAGCAAGTTTCTTTCCAAAGGCAACTCTGCTTGTGGCCTGGAAATGAGCGTTTCTAACACGTTATTGTGATTCCTTACCCTTTCAACCATAATCTCAATTGCTCTTTCCGCATGTCCAATTAGTCTCATTGCATGATGAATTCTGCCAGGTCCCAATCTTCCCTGAACATTTTTTTTCTGAAGAAAAGATGATCTATGTTGTGACTGTAGAAATAATCGATGTTGTTCTAGGAGGTTATAGAACATTGCTTCTGGATTGTTCTAGAACCTTTTCTTTCCAAATGTTCTATAACCCTCCTGAAAAGTATATAAGGTCGAGTTTTGTATTAATAAAGACTGAGATAGGACTACTTCTATTTCTCGAATCTGGTACTACACGTGCTTAGTGCTACACGGACGTACAATGACAATACAACTATTTACCTGTGCAATTTCAAATCCACGTCCTTCTCCTAAAATGACGTGGTCTTCTGGGACAAACACATTTTCGAACGTGATTTCTGGATGACCACCTGGAAACCTTCCATTGTCTCAGAATTTGATGAATTTCAAACTTGGTGGATCTTGAAGTCCAAATACGTGCATGTTTCTGACTATCTTCACTCCTGGAGCGTCCATCGGCACTAGGATCATAGATTGCTTGAACAGTCTCGACTTCTGGAAATTTTCATCAAATAAATAAGGTGAAATCGGATAACCTGGTGGTTCGGGAAGATTCTTCCCATGAAAACTGCAATTTTGCAGTTTGGATGAGAAGCGTTTGTGATAAACCATTTTCTGGCGTTGATCACATATCCGTTTTCAACTTTCATAATGGATCCCTGAATGTTCGTCGCGTCACTGCTAGCAACATCCGGTTCCGTCATCGCAAAGCAACTTCTAATGGATTGATTCAAAAGTGGTTCCAACCACTTCTTTTTCTGCTCTTCTGATCCGTACTTGATCAGAACTTCCATGTTTCCGGTGTCTGGAGCTTGGCAGTTGAAGACCTGATTTTTTCTTGAATGACATATTGTATAATTGGCTTACTTCTGGAGCAAATATCGATTTGCCCATGAGTTCACACATGTGGGCGTATTCCATGTTTGTGAGACCTTTACCATACTTTCCTTCTGGATCGATATGTTTGGATATGAACAAGTTCCAGGCTCCCAATTTTTTTGCTTTCTCCTAAATTTCAAATTCATTTTTTTTTCTTTCTTTCTTTTTTCTCTCTCTCTCCATCTCTCTTTTTTCTTTTTCATACCTTCAACTTCTCAAACTTTGGATAAGGTTTGGTCCATTTGTGTTCTCCTTCCAAATACTCTGTTATCTCCTTCTCTAGTGGAATTATATCGTTGTGGACCATATCATGGACAATCTTGTAATACTTTTGTGCAGTTGGTGACATTTTTTCCGGTACAACAATCAGCTTTCCGTAGTGTTGCTTGGCTTCTGTGTCGTGGACCAGTTGGAGTGCCGCTTGGGCTAGTCTTCTGACGTATGGGCCAGTGCGAGATGCTTCAGGAGATGAAGAGTTCTTGAGGAGTGATCTCATGTAGACACCTGGAATTTTGTTTTATGTATTTTCAACAGAATTTTGGTTCACCTTGCAGAATAGCTGCCAGTCTGAAAAGCACGAATACAATGTAAAACAGCCATTCTGATTCATCGAGCTCTGGAACTCCAGCATATCTCGCGTACAAGGCTCTACACTCCTTGATGGTTGGGATTCCAAGACTTTTAATCTGCGTTTCGGATAGATGCCCAAGTCCTGATAAAGCCTGATACGTGGCTTTCAAAAATGGATATTGTTCTAACGTACCATGGACGACTTTGGAACAAGATGAAGGAACAAAAACGTGGCCAAGTCAGCGTACGGGTCACCAATAGTTGACAATTCCCAGTCCAGGACAGCTTTTATTTCACTTCCAGTTTCAGAAATCACTAGATTGTCGAGTCTAGAATTTGAATGAATTTGTTCGAATTTCTGGTAACTTCCGTGTACCTGAAGTCACCATGAACAATCGTTGTTTTAGTTTCTGGTGGGATATGGTTTTCTAGAAAGATAACAAGCTGTTCCATCTCTGGGATTTCCTCTGTCTTGGCCATGTTGTAGTTGTCAACCCAACGTTTTAGGTTCCGCTTCATGTAGCCGCTGCTTGGTCCGTAGTCTGAGAGTCCTAGTTTCTTGTAGTCGATGGCATGAAGTTGAGCCAATGTCTTCAAAGCATTTTCATACACCTCGCGTCGCTCTGAATATTCACTAAATAGATTATTGAAGGACAGCTCGTAATCAGAATTATCTCGTATGATCTTTAAAAAACGTTGGTTGAAATCTTGAGAGTGAAAAATTGAAACTAAACTGATAAAGAAACGTCTAAAAATTTCGAATTTCCAGTAGATAAAAGTTTATTTTTCTTTTTTTAAACTCAACACTTACTCTTTGGTGTTTCCGTCGGCATTGCAGGATCCACAAAAATATCTCCCTTTGACTTCTCCATTACGTAGAAGCTTGTGTCAAGAGTTCTAGAAATTGAATTCAAAACGTTCAGGTATTGCTCACTTGTCATCATAAAAAAAGAGTTTTGGTACTGGGAAGTGTCCTTCTAGAGTTTTCTGAATCCTAAACTCTCGTTGAAGCTCATGAGCTCGAGGTAGCAGACTTCCAGCAGGTTTCTTCCGGAGCACAAACTCGTTGTTGTTAGCTTTTACGTAGTATGTTGGGTTAGACTGTCCATGTCCAAATCTTCTAACAACTAGATCATCAGTGTGAGAGCCTAACTTAGTCGAGAAGAGATTTCTCAGTTTGTCCACTGGTAGAACTTCTCCTGAAAATAACTGTACTATCGACTAATGGCAAGAAATCTTACTCTCATGACAAGCTCTTGTGTTACTTGGTGCAGAAAAATCAACACCAAGAATGTTTTGTAGTTGTTCAATAGCTGAACTAGTTGACGTCACCTTGATTGTCTTCATTCCCAATTTCTCCGCGGTTTTCAGATTTCTACCGAGGTCATCCAGAAAGATGCACTCTGATGGGAACGCCTGAAACTTTTGGATGTTTTCAATTCAAAGCATGTTCCGACCTTCGCTTTCTCACAAGCAATCTTATAAATTGCAGGATCTGGCTTTCTGACCCCAACTCTGCAAGACTCAACAACGTGATCGAAGAAGTTCGATGTGGTTTGTGGAATTGTTGGAACACTGTGGGCACGATCAGCATAAAAGTTGTTTGTGATCAAGACTGTTTTCAACTTCAGTTGACGGAGGACCTAGAGAGGAACGTTTTGAACAAAACTTCTGATTAGCTTACCTTTAGAACTTGTTGCATTTCCGGATAGAAAGTTGCAGTGTGAAGACCTCTGACAATTGGATTCATCCATGGAACGTTTGAAAGATTCGTGTTGTTCTAAAAACAATACAGAAATATACAGAAGTAAAACTTACTTTCTCATTATACAAACGAGTAAAAAGAGGGTCGAAGTCTTCGGCGCTCAGATTTCCTTTTTCGAACTCCACAAATGCAGTCATCACGTCTTCGTGAAGGATTGTTTGGAGAACTGAACCTTTTGGAAGGTTGTACTGAGATTCGAGTTCTGTAAGGTTTTTTTTCTGAATTGAGTAAGTGGATAGTTATTTTCAAGTTTTTTAACAATAAGAAAAAAGTATTCACTTTAAATTTTTATTTTTACTTTTTTTTCATTTTGTTTCACAAAAAATTGTTCTTCTCAATTTTATATCATCTGAAAAACATTACCATTCCAAAACGGTTCCGGCGAAGGGAGAAGTACACCACCCATGTCGAAAAATACAGCCTTGTAGCTCATGATTCTGAAGATTCACGATTAAGACTAAGAAAGAATGAAAGAATCAGTAGAGTGTTTTGGTGTTTTCTATTCTTATCATAGTTATAAGGTACAGTGTAGTCGCACCGAACTACTACTCTGCACGTGGGCTATTGATAACCTTCGGTGCAACAGTGAATGGGGAGCGAACACGATGAAAACAGTGAACACGGAAGGGTCAGCAAATTTGTTTTTTTTTGTTGAATATTGACTGAATTAACTAGAAAAGTTGTGACATTTAACAGCTATTGGAAAAATTTGTATAAATTTACGTGAAGAAACGAAGTTAAAAATGAATCCACTGCGATAAGCAGAAACTAGTAGAACTAACCTGTCTCACGACGATCTAAACCTATTTCAAGTACACTATTGGAGGGTGCATAACCCAACGCTTGGAGAGTTCTGCTTTGAAATGATAGATAGAGCTGACATCAAAAATCGGAAGTTAACGTCGCTATGGACCCTAGGCTGCCAGCACTGAAATAAGATACAGTGTGGACAGAAAATACAGGAACGGTACACGAAGCTCCGCTACTCGAACAGCATTTTAGATTTCTTTCGGAAACTCTGGTCTATTGTAGCCAACACTATTCTCCACAAGTGTACTAAATTTCATCCTGACTCATTAACTTAGAAACGGTGTATGATGATTTGATTGAAAACAGTGGACTTTCAAGTGGACATAAAATAGAGGAACGCTACTGTAATTTGAAGGTCAACGCTCGGAATTTGGAATTAATGATGAAAATGACACGTTATAAAGTTTTTTTAACAATTGATATTTTTATTTTCATCATTCCGACAATTTTGACAGAGTTATGATCAAATCTTGTCGAATCCTTTAATTTTCCGCATTTTAGAAGTTTTTGGTCTCTACCGTGTTAGTTATCAAAGCGTTAGTTATGTCATCATAATCAGACAATGATTCTTAACAGGTTTCCGAAACTTTCACAACAATATCGGTTATTTACGTTTCGGAAAAACCCACTAAGTTAACGTCGCTGCAAAGGTGACTACGGTGATTTGTTGTAAAACGTGATGATATTGAATGATAACTGTGAAAAATTTTTAAAAATGTCATGGGGCATTTGTCATCTACCTAATAAGGATCGTTTCTATCCAAAAAAAAAATTTGGATCTAAAGGAACAGGGCTTTTCGAACCGCTTCAAAGACGCGCGTTAAAAAAACAAGGCGAAAACAGACACTTCGAGTGCAAAACTCCGTTCATTCCAGCGCCATCACTTCGACAGTACGACTTCTCACAGTATGCTGTTTCTTTTGGTCGATAATGACTGAAATGATGTTTTCAAAATGTCCTTCTTCAAATTTGAGTGTTTTTTTCACATTTATCGTTCAATATCATCGCGTTTTACAACAAGATACCGTAGTCACCATTGCAGCGACGTCAACTTAAGTCAGTTTGAAGGGCTCTTTGGAGGGGTAAAATAACCGATGTTGTTACGAATTTTCGGAAAACTGTTAAGAATCATTGTCTGATTATGATGACATAACTAACGCTTTGATAACTAACGCGGTAGAGACCAAAAACTTCTAAAATGCGGAAAATTAAAGGATTCGACAAGATTTGATCATAACTCTGTCAAAATTGTCGGAATGATGAAAATAAAAATATCAATTGTTAAAAAAACTTTATAACGTGTCATTTTCATCATTAATTCCAAATTCCGAGCGTTGACCTTCAAATTACAGTAGCGTTCCTCTATTTTATGTCCACTTGAAAATCCACTGTTTTCAATCAAATCATCATACACCGTTTCGAAGTTAATGAATCAGGATGAAATTTAGTACACTTGTGGAGAATAGTGTTGGCTACAATAGACCAAAATTTCAAATAGTAATCTAGAATCTTGTTCGAGTAGCGGAGCTTCGTGTACCGTTCCTGTATTTTCTGTCCACACTGTACAGTGTGTATAAAAAAACGTCATGTTGTGCTTTTTTGCTGATTTTCTAGGTATTTTTGAGAATAACAAAAACTTCTGAAACAAAAGTTCTTGATCACATTCAGATACACATTTCCTGAAAAAATTTCAACTTAATCCGTCCACGAGCTCTCGAGTTATGTCCATTGAACGAAAATGGGCCTGTATAAAAATAACGTCATATTCATTAAAAACCAAGATAACGAAAACAGAACACTGAGAAATCAAATTTCTCTTGATGAACAATCATTTTATCAATCCTTAGAATAAAAAAATCATGTTTTGTAGAGGTTTACAAAAAACTTAGATGCCTGGAGAGCAGAAATTGCCATTTTTGCTCCAAAGAGCCATATGAGCTTCTTTCAGCTGATAGACTATTCAATTTTGTCACAAACTGATGTGAACATGTAACTCTACATTTTTTATAATATTACACAACCCTACAACGTGCCTTTCATTCTAGAAAATCAATGTTCTCATCCGCATACTGTACTTCCCTCACTTGGCACGTGTTTATCGGGCCATAGTCCAGCTCAAAAACGAAACTTCTTTGGGCAGAACATCGGAAAGGTAAGAAGAGGCTCTTTTTGAAAAATTTGTCATGTTTTCACTGATCATAGAATTTCAATAAGCGTTTTATTAGAAGTCTAATATTGAACCGTCAAAAATGGCTTGAAAGACGGTAAAATTCGCATGGTTATTCTTTTCTCTGTCATTCAATGCTTGTTGAATAGCTGTGATCAGTGAAAACCTAACAAAGTGTTTGAAGAGAGCTTCTTCTTACATTTCCAATGTTCTGCCTGAAGAAGTTCCATTTTTGGGCTGGACTAAGGCCCGATGAACACGTGCCAAGTGAGGGAAGTACAGTATGCGGATGAGAATATTGATTTTCTAGAATGAAAGGCACTTTGTAGGGCTGTGTAACATCATGGGAAATGTAGAGTTACATGTTCACATCAGTTTGTGACAAAATTGAGTAGTCTATCAGCTGAAAGAAGCTCATATGGCTCTTTGGAGCAAAAAATAACAATTTCTGCTCTCCAGGCTTCTAAGTTTTTGTAAACCTCTACAAAACATGATTTTTTTATTCTAAAGATTAATAAAATGACTGTTCATCAAGAGAAATTTGATTTCTCAGTGTTCTGTTTTCGTTATCTTGGTTTTTAATGAACATGACGTTATTTTTATACAGGCCCATTTTCGTTCAATGGACATAACTCGAGAGCTCGTGGACGGATTAAGTTGAAATTTTCAGGAAATGTGTATCTGAATGTGATCAAGAACTTTTGTTTCAGAAGTTTTTGTTATTCTCAAAAATACCTAGAAAATCATCAAAAAAGAACAACATGACGTTTTTTTTTATACACACTGTACTTTGTCAAGATCTGGACCCAACATTTTTCCGCTACAAGGTGTGACTGTATGAGGTGGTTGCGTGCTAAGAATTGTAACTCACTTCAAAATCGTGTTACAAATATACTTTAAAAAGCAAAAATGTTAAAAAATTCATTTTCTTTCGAACTGTGTTGTGGTCAGTCCACAAATCCTTTCGCATCCTTCTATAAACTCCAAAAAAACTGTTTTTTCTCTTCATTTTTGTTTCCATTTTTTTTCTTGATTTTTTACTCTCTACTGTACGAATGTTCTCGAAAGTCGTGAAATGTCATAACTTTTATTTTTCAGATAATCACATATATTTGAATTTTTCAAGAAGTTACTCCGAGCTTTGAAAATCAGGACACATTCTACGCGTTTGACCACTTTCTCAATTCAAAACCTTATTTCTGAACGTATACATTTAGAACATTTAAACCTATTAAGACACATCAAAAATTATTTTGTTTTGAAAAAATTTGAGAAGTCTGCATCAAAATTGACAATACAGAAATTGATCATGCTATAATTAGGTAGGGAATACATGAAAAAAACGACTTTCACTTCTTCTAATCGGAAAAAAGCAAAAAAAAATTCATTTTTCGAAATTTTTTCTGAAAAAAAACTTTTAAAAGTCTCATGATGAACAAACAAAATTTTTTTTTGTTTTTTTTATTCAACACAACTAATCTATAACACAAGCCTTCTAATTGTTCTGTCGTCGCGTCACTCTGTAGGTCCGAGTTTTTTTTGCTCTTTGACCTTGTATACAACCCTGTAAGTTTCTTTGTTTTCAGTCTAGAATTCTGGAACCAACCTTTTTGTGGTAACCTTACACTACGGATAGTAGGAACCCCCGATGGGATTGAACTTGGGGGATCCAGAGACCCCCGGGGTTCCTACACCGGCCGCTTAGACCACTGAACCAAGCGGCCGGCGAACGAGTGACTCTGTATCTGATATGTATCCGATACAAGGTGTGACAGTATGATTTGGTTGCGTGCTAAGCATTGTAACTCACTTCAAAATCGTGTTACAGATATACTTTAAGAAGCAAAAATGTTCAAAATTTCATTTTTTATCGAACTGTGTTGTAGTCAGTCCACAAATCCTTTTGCATCCATCTGTAAACTCCAAAAAAACTGTTTTTTGGGACACATTCTACGCGTTTGACCACTTTCTCAATTCAAAACCTTATTTCTGAACGTATACATTTAGAACACTTAAACCTATTGAGACACATCAAAAAACTTTTTTTTGAAAAAATTTGAGAAGTCTGCATCAAAATTGACAATATAGAAATTGATCATGCTATAATTCGTCGAGTGGCAAGGACAAAAACTGTTGAGTTGACACAGCATGGTGTTTTCTTTCGTACAAAAGGGCGACGGCTTGGCTGGACATTTTCATGAAAGGAGATGATAAATGGATATTTGACAATCACGTTACGAGTTATGCCCAGTGGGTGGACAAGGATGATGAGCTGGAACCCGTCGCCAAAGACGAAAAACACCGGAAAAAAGAGATGCTCTCCGTATGGTGGGCCGCCCAGGGCTCCATTTACTGGAAGCCGCTATTCAATGGTACGACAATCACGAGGAAAGTCTAGGCTTAACGGCCAAGAAGATTGAAGACTCGCGCCCAATCCATTCCCTGGCTACGAGGTCGTTTTCACGGTCTTCACGACAACGTCCACCCTGATGTAAGTTAAAAAGTGAAAAAAAAGCTGACAATGTTTGGATGGCCCACTGTACCTTATGTTCTCTTTCAGCCCTACCTCAAATTTAGTGACTACTGGGTTCGCTCGGACATACAACGAGTCCTAGACTTCGAGAACCGCGCTGAGGGAAATGCATGGTTGAAGACTTAATTTGCCTCCAAGCAGCTCGAGTGGTACAGCGAATAGATCAGTAAGCTACCCAGTCGCTGACAGAATGCTGTGGGCAGATATGGTAAAAATTTCATATGATATTTTCGTCAACCAATGAAGTTATGTTCTGTTGAACAGTTTTGCACAAATCGGAAATTTTGAGTGCATCAACCTAATATAACCTTCTAGAACAACATCGATTATTTTTACAGTCACAACAGTTACAGATATACTCTGAAATGCAAAAATATTTAAACATTTATTTTCTTTCGAACTATGTTGTGTTTAGTCCACAATTTTTTGCATCCATCTGTAAGTTCCAAAAAACTGTTTTTTCTCTTTATTTTTGTTTTGATTTTTTTTTGATTTTTTCTTACTTCTGTACAAGTAACTGTTGAACTTTTTTTTGCGATACTGCAAATGAAAAATACAAAAAATCTATCGTGTATATTATGCCTGGACATTCGCGAAAAGACTGTGTTGTTTGTTCAATCATATCTCGGAACCAGAGGACCAAATTTTTGATTTATTCTCTTGATGATCTGGAATTATTTTAGATTAATATATCCGAACTTCAAACTGACTCGATGGAAATGAAGTGGACTACAAGCTGGTCCACCTTCACGTGGTGTGGTCCGTCAACGATTCAAACGTCGACATGAACAATCGACAACGAACCAAGAAACCAGCAACCCGACTACCACTCGCCGTCGCCGTGTTCAAGCGAAACGGAGTGAAAAGCCCGGAGGCCCTGCAAGCCGCACCGGGTTGTCAACCTTTCAAACCGCAAAAAGAAACTTACAAAAAGGAAAAACCGGATCTATAAACCCTGCTGCCACCACTATTCCACCAGTCACGGCTCGCGCTGATGGGATAGGGCAGCAGGTTCTGACAACGAGCCACGGACCGGCCAACCAACTGACACCAGCCAAGCAACCCAGAGGAACAAGGAAAATTTTCGCAAAGACAAGAATTGGCTCAATCAACGTGAGGACAATGGGCAGCGATCAACACATACTAGCCCTCGATAAGATGTGCACGGAAGCGCGGTGTCTAGTCTCTGCCCTCCAGGAGACGAAGATCACGGCGAATCAAAGCGTACAACTAACCTCTGGCAACGTACTTATACTGAACACCCGAAGCACTCGTCAACCTGGTCTAGGATTTTGGATAAGGCAGGACCTCGCCCAAAACATCTTAGAAATAAAAGAAATATCAACAAGAATCATGGCACTCATCGTAAAAATCAACAATAGGAAGGTCACGCTCATCAACGTGTACGCACCAACTACGGCCGCAGCACCTTCCACAATCGACGAGTTCTACCGAGATTTGAAGAAACTGATGCACGACAAGATGACTAGGAACACCCGCAACAACACCACAATTTTGATGGGCGACTGGAACTCAAGCATTGGAGAAACAGACGCAGGAGACTTCTATCCAACGATGGGAAGATACGGCACTGGGAAGCGGAATCTCAATGGAGATGCCCTCGTCGACTTCGCCGAGAGCCAAAGTCTCAGCATCATCAACACTTTCTTCAAAAAGAAAAAGTCGAGGAAATGGACGTACCGAGGGACTCAGAATGGCGCAGAAACAGAGATTGACTTCTTTCTGTGTCGAAGGAGGGACATCATTAAGGACATCGACACCTTCAACTCGACCTTCAATCTCAGCGACCACAGACTTCTGATCGCATCACTGTACATAGACAACAAATACGAAAAGACTCGTCAGTACTCCAAAAATGCAGCGTACGCGGTGAAGAACGAGAAGAAGACGATATGCACCGACAAGTACCAAACTGAAATAATTAGAAGACTCAAGGTAGGAAGCCACGCGATCCCAGGTCCTCTCAGCGTCCAGGACCACTACAACACCATCCTGAACGTATGCAGCACCGCCGCCGATATCGCTGGTCAGGAAATCCCCAAACGAAGATCACTCAGCTCCACGACAGTTGACCTTCTCAAAATACGCGCCCAAGTCTCGGCCAACCCACAATCTACTCTGGCTGAACGACAGGAAGCTAACAAGAAGGCAAGAGATGCGTATGAACAAGACATTGCTAGATGGGAAGAAGAAGCCTTGGAACATGCCCTAGAGCACAGGAAGTCAATCAAACAGGTCAAAAGGAAGTTCCAGCTCAGAGAGCTCCCCCTTCACAAACTCAAAAGAAATGATGGTTCGTGGACAAACGACAGGAACGCCATACGAGAAGAAGTCAGAAACCACTACGAATCGACATACAGCAAGCAGCATAACTTTCCTCCAGCGACCAAGCATGAGTCACTTCTGGAAAACGAAGAAATTCCACCACGAATCCTGGAATCAGAAGTAGAGCATGTGATCAAATCGCTAAAAAGGAAAACTGTTGGAGGTACAGACAACATGTCCGTGGAGATGTTAAAGAAGGCACCCCAACAGCTCATTAGGGAGCTCACCGATCTCTTCAACCACGTGCTCAGAACCGGAACCGCACCATCACAATGGAGTGAGACTAGAATCTGTTTGCTGCCAAAAAAATCCAAACCTGAGACTATGAACGACTACCGACCGATCTCGATCATCTCTGTTCCGGCGAAAATTTTCACCTCCATTCTGACCAGAAGAGTAAAAACAAACGCCGAGGAATACATCGAGGAGAGTCAAGCTGGATTTCGAGCTGCAAGATGCTGCATGGACAACATTCACACCTCCTCACAATTGATTGAGAAGTGTCATGAGTATGCCATCCCGCTAGCAATCGCTGCAGTGGACTTCAAAGCAGCTTTTGATTACATCGACTGGTCTGCCGTAGAAGAAGGACTCCTCGCAGCTGGTGTTAACGCCTACTACATCAAGGCACTGGCTATCACCAACGCAGAAGCCACCGCGAGGATCCCTGTGCATGGGAAGAACATCGACGTTCAAGTAAAGAGAGGTGTACGACAAGGGGACTGCTCCTCACCGACACTCTTCTCCCTGGCTCTTCAGCATGCACTGGACAGAATAAATTGGGAAGACAGAGGGATCAAAATCAACGGAGAAAGACTAGCTCACCTGGAATTCGCCGATGATCTTCTTATATTCGCAAACTCGTGTAAAGAGCTGGAAGAGCAACTTAACGACATCAGCCGCGAAGCCAAGAAGTCGGGTCTAATCTTCAACTACAACAAAACTGTGGCATTAGTGAACGACCACGCCCATATTGAACCAATCGTTTGCAACGGTTACGACATTGCTGTAGTCAAAGAAACTCGTTACCTTGGAAAGATCCTGAAGCACAAGATCCCACTCAAGAAGGCCACAACGAAGAAAGACGAGGTCCAACTGTACCCTGAGACATCAAGACGGATTCGAGCAGGATGGGCCGCCTACAGCAATATCAAGGAAGCAATCAAGATCACTGGTAACAAGGTCAAAAAGAAAGAGCTGCTGAACCAATGCGTCATCCCAGCTTTGCTCTACGCAACAGAAACCTGGCAATTGCTTCTGTCTGAGATAGGAAGACTGCAACGCACGATGAACAAAATATGTGAAGACGCAGACGTCGACTCTGATGATTTTGTTATTCTGAAACGAATCACGGAACGGAAACTAGCGTGGGCAGGTCATGTCGCTCGACAACCGCCTACCCGATGGTCAAGAAAAGTCACCGAGTGGACACCTTTGGGACAGAAAAGGAAAGCAGGTAGACCTCCTCTGAGATGGAGCGACGACATCATCAAAGCGAGAGACGATTTTCTTCACATCCGTTCTATGTCTGGTCAGAGAAGACGTGCTGGCATACTGGTGAGAAAGACTCCGTGGTCAACGTTGGCAAAGGACCGTTCAACCTGGAAGTTTCTGATCCACGCCGTCACATGACAACGCGAACAATGGATCTCTGAAGTATCTGAAGTAAGTAAGTTTGTATCCGGAAGGTATTGCGAAAACGGGCAGGTAGGACCAACCTTTGGAAATGAGCAAATAGTTCTTCGCCAAATAGTGAGATAGCAAAATTGGAACGCCACCGAGTAAGTTGAACTGAAAACGGGAAAAATTGATGAGAGCAGCATATGGAATCCACGGCAGATTCAGCGATCGAGGACATACATGTATAAAGACCAATTTACAGAATAAAGGACGACCAAAAGCTATCTTTTGTGCTGCTTGGTTTTGGGAGAGTGAGATTGTGCTCGTACACCAAAAGTAAGGGGAAACATTACTGGCTTACATCCCCCCCCCCAGTCTGTCACTACCAATGTTCGCCAGGAAACATTATCCAATCTGCTTGCAAACTTGCTCGAGTAAGTGCGAACGTTGAATTTGTGAGTGAAACTTTTTTGAAAACATTCTTTAAAACAGTATGTTTTCTTGGTTTTATCGAGTTTTTGAACTAAGTTTCATCCATCTTTTGTGTATGGAAATTTCAAGCACATTTACAGACTAGTGGAAAGTTGAAACCGACAAAATTACACAATCAATGGCTTTCTCGATTCTCCGGCTCAAATCCCAAAAGTTTATTGAAGGTAACGTTTAAAAATGTAGTGAAAAAAACGAGATTTTTTGCGAGCTATGTTAATCAATTTTAACTTCTGAGTTTTTGTATGTGAAAAGGTGTTGTGCTTTATCAAAAAATTCTCAGAAAAATCTGTCCGCACATAAGTTGTTCAGTCGATTTCCATCATGGTTTATACACTCTGTTTCACTCAAAGTTTGCCACCCACTTTTTTGACCATAACTTCAGGTATCGTGACTTAATCTCAAATTTCTTTCAAACATTTATAGTTAACGCTATTAGACACCTCTATGCAAAATTTCAGATTATAGTACTCAGGCGTTCGAATGACTGTGAGATGAGATTATGCCAAAAAATCGAAATTTGAAATGTACATGTTATCTCAACAAACAAAAAATCTGAACACGACCAAAGATAAAGAAAAATGAATTATATGTCTTCTCAAATATTCCACTGTTCAAAATAAAAAAAATACAAAATTTATTATTCTATAAAAAATGTTGATGCTGAGTAAATGGACATCAATGTTGTGAGTATCAATAAGAAACGTATGGTCATACCCACGTTTGTTGGTTTCTACCAACTTTCAGAAAAAATATAGTTTAGAGGTCTTAATAGTCATTATATCTACCAGTTTCTCATATTACACTGTTGTTTTTTTCATTTCGTTTTCTCAAATTCGACGTTTCTTCTTGTCGAATCTATTTTTGAATGTACACGTTCATTGTCCGTATTTGTTTCTACTTGTTATCCGAGTGACTTTCGTTGTTCAATGGTTCTAGTTCTAATGGCTGGCCCTAAAATTTGATTTATGAATCTCTTCTCGCATGAATTTTTACCTTCTCTGGACCAAACAAGGTCCTGATCGCTACAACAATCGTTATAAGAGCTAGGAAGATTTCACAGATTGCTGCTACAATGATTCCCACATCTAGTCGGATATCTGTTCCGAGTCTCGTCATTGTTCTGAAATTCTCGACTTTTCTCCGTGTAAGGTCACAGAATTACCTTCGTTTGGGGTCATTGACTTGACTTCCGCACAAGATTTGACACCTGCTGTTGTCTGGGAATGACGTAGAGAGGAGGTGCCAGTCGCACTCTCCCCAGCATTCGTGCTGAATTTGCAAATTTGTTTCATTTTGTCGATCGAAAATTGTACCTGATAGAAGTGGATGTCAAAACTGGAGACAATGATTATAGCGGGTGCAATGATGAAAACTGCATGGATGCACATAACCAAATAAGTTATCACCAGTCCTCGTCTATACGATGCACTCCCACATAGTCCCATCAGTCTGGAATTGGCAGTTTTTTGAATTTATTACCTTGTAAACGGAACACTGTTTGAAATTGAAGAATTAACATGTTTAATCAAATTCCTTATGAATCTCTAGGTTTTACGCAACAATTGAAAAAAAGTAATATGTATCTCGAATAACTTCTGTTTTTACTTTTTTTCGTTGTCAGTTATCATGGACACATGATGAATTTCAAAACAAAATGAGTATAGTCTATGCAGTTTTCCATTATACGTAGTTTCGAAAAAATACTTTTTGTGATATTTCTCATGTCTTTAAATCATTCATTGACTACCGTGTATTTTAATTCTAAAAAAAACATTGTATGTCAATTCAATGATCACCAAGTTGTGAGAATTCTTGCTCACTGCGTCAATGTGGTTTCCTTTCAATATGTGGGCTAATCTCATATCTGTCCGCAAAAGACTCAAAATAGAAGTCTAATCTTTATCTCTTCTGATGGTCAACTCAAGTGCAGCAAACCACAGCGCGGTGTATCGAGACGATTGTCAATAAAGAACTTTCCAGGCACAACTCTTGGTAAATAGATGGTTCAAAAGTTCTTCATGTGGTTCGACGACAATTCTTTTTTGCACATTCAATTTCGTATCGCGTCTATGTTTGTTCTTCAACGCCTGACCACAGTTCTCAATCCAACGATGCTCATCATATGACTTGAGAAAGTAAATAGACGGGCAATATTAAAGTCCGAAAGTACACTTCATGTTTGTTCTCCATTTTAAAAAGACTTTTTTTAATGGTTTCGAGAGGTTAGCAAAGAGTATTTGGTTTCTTTACTGGAAATAATTCGAACCAATCATTATGTATATCTAACAAAAAGTTCAGGAAGATCTCACAAAAGTTTTTTTCGTGTTCTAGTTCTTCTTGCTTCGCTTTCTATATACATCTTTTTTCAGAAAAATATCTGTTAATTCTTTTTTTTTTGACATCTATGCTTTTTTGTTGGAACGATATTTTTTGAATTTGATGATGTTCAAAAAAGTTTCTTGCTTTTGGAAATTAGAAACATTTTCAATAAGCGTTTGTGATTGATAATTTTCTCGAGGTTCGATACTTTGTGAGTAAAACTTGCAGCAAAAAAGTTTTTGAAAACCATATATTTGAATAAAAAAATACTGTTTTAAAACTTCTACAATTAACTAAACGCAATAAGTTTTTTAAAAATATTTCTGTTAAATTTCTGTATTAAAAACTCACCCAGTGAAAACAAAGTAGAAGGCACAAATTTCTTCCAATCCATTGAGCCGTATTGTGTTGATTCGGTTGCTAACGTAATCAGCCATTGATGAGAGCACAATCATTATCGTTCCCAGTAAAATGTGAAGATTTGCGAGTCCCTGAAACACATTCTTTCTGACGAATCTTTGCTCGGTGAGCTTTTTGAATTATTTATGGTCTGCTTTAAACTTCACAGAGATCGGATTCTGCTCTTCTTTGTTTTCAGAAAATCAGAAGAGCAACGTAAAATCTGCTAGTGAATTAATAGTTGAATGGTTCACGATAATTTCATCCTACCGGACGTTCTTTGTATTGATTCTGAGTTTGTTTTCGTTTCTAGGTCATGTTTTTTGATGTGGCCTTACGACACACAAAAAAAAATTTTTCGAAAAACAATTTGGTTTGCTCTCTCAGGAGACATAGACATTGACGTCAATTTTCTTTCCGTCTGGAGATTCAGAAAAAGAATGAGAGGGTTGAACAAAATTACCTTCAACAGATTCAGCATTTTCACAGTAGATGTTTCAGATAACCTAGTGGGCTTCAAGTAGTTTAGTTGAATCCTGAAACGTAATTTTGTATTAAAGTAAGTGGAGATGAGTTCAAAATATTACTCATTTCTATTGTGAAACCTGCGATACATGGGAGCGACCATCTTGTCTGGGTGGGAAAGAAAATGTCACCGTTTGACGGGTAAACGGGGTGTCCACTGGTTGCTGGGTGAGCAAGAATGAGAACAGGAGGAAAAGGAGAGAGAGAGAGAGAGAGACAGAGAGACAGAACGTTCTGAGTGTTTGAGAAAACAGTGCGCGTGTGGTGTTCTGTTTGTTGGCATGATTTGCGGGTACCGTGTGTTGGTCATTAGAATCCGTGGAAATTTCCTGCAGGATGGAAAACATTACCTGTAATTAGTCAATGGTACTGTCACCCCATTCGAGCCCATTTCTGTTCCGAAAGGGGGATGGGGAGATCTAGTTAGCAGAGTAATACAAGTTAAGTGTTCGTCGAGGTTTATTCGCCACTAGGCATGTATCTCATTCCCTCTGGCGTCTCCAATCTCTCGCACACGTGTGGACACCCTTTCCCCCTCATTCCAACTGCAACACACTCACGCACATCGATTCGGTTTGGAATTTTATGCAGAGGGACAGGGGGAGAAAGAGGAACAGGAAGATGGTCACTGATCTGTCCGGCTGACTGTTTCAATAGTGTTACATATGTATGTACATACATGGGTTTCATGTATTTCTGGTCGGAACCTGATAAACCAGCACTCAGACACTCCGTGATTGCTCCCATCACTGTCTCAAGATAAGACTGTCAATGATATCTGAGACAGAAAAATTGAACATTTGCTCAAAGCCGTTAGATTGAACGATAAAACTGAGAGAATTTTAGAGTCAATCAATTTTTGATGAAATTCCTTTTGAAATTATCATTTTTGAACGTTACGATACAATTAACTTCTCTGATATTTAAAATCCTGATTTTTTCCAATTTTTTTTCTCTAGTTTCGTACGGATAAATCATAATGACATCATTCCTGCATTCTGACGCACAACTCAGTGATCATGTGAAAATTAGATTCGTTGCGTGCGTTATTCTTGGCGTGAGAAGCTGTGGAGGCAATTTTTGTGGAACATGAATAAAAAGCTGCATGAAGTTTTCCGAATTTTTTTTTACGTGGAGAAAAAGGTTTTGCTTCAATTTCATCGTTAGTTCCTGTTTTTCTATGAGATGATTCTCTTCAAAAATAACATTTAAAAAATTTTGAGGAATTAAGATGAATCAACTAGCCACAACATATTTTCGTCAAGTTCAAATGTTTATATCATTTTGTTCCTCATCTCTGAAGTTCTAGATCTTTTTTTGGATGTTTGAGTATCCAAAAACCCGCGTTTATGAAATATTTATGTTGGGAATTGACTCAGCCACGGAAAACAGGCGCCCGCTCTATTTATGAATATCCGGTGGAGCGTGGACGTGAAGGCGATGTGAAAAGGAAATAGTTGACAGATGAATTATGAGTGGAAGAAATAATAAAAAAGCATAACGACTTTGTTGGGACTGTGGAGCTGACGTTATAAAAAGAGAAAGAGAGAGCGAGAACATACATTGGTCGTCAATGAGTAATAACACATACATTTATTGAAAACGAAAGGTGTCCAAGCACGTAACCATCAAATGTGAACCATCTGAGCCATTTCCAATGCATTTTCAATCTGCTGGAAGTGAGTGTCCGTGAAAGCAAACAAGACGATTTGGCGATAACAGAATGATCCGGAAAGTATACCGGAAATCAAAGGCAAGAGGAATGGTTATTTTGAAAACTTTTTTTATCGAGAATCGTCTGATATTCTTCCAGTTTCAGAATGTTTTATTTCTGTATGTTCTTGAAAAATTAAATTGATTCGAATAGAAATTTTTCTAAGAAATAATATTTATCCGAATTTTAGTAACATTCTGAAGTTGTTTCATATGTATTCAAAAACACTTAAAACAAAAAATATTGAACAAACATTTGTGAACTAGTTTGAAAAATTTCGTCGTGAAACTTTTTTCTCGTTTGTTGAAAACGAGTGATTTCATGGTTCGGAGAAAGTTCACAAAAATATCATATTAATAATAGAACAAGGGGACCGCCCCCTTTGCGCCGCCCACTTTTCGTGAGGCTAATTCTTGGGTGGTCCTTTTTTGTTTTGAAGGGGGGGGGGGGGAGAGGAAGGGGTTGTGCAAAAGTGGCCGGGGACGGGATTCGAACGCGCGTCGAGCGAGTAGAAATCTAACGCTCTAACCACCCTGTCACCGCTGCACGTTTATTTCTGATCGCTTTTTGCGTGACCACTGGGGGCCCTCGAAGGTTGTTGCATTTGTTCTAGCCACGCTTGCATTAGTGTTAGCCGTGTTTGGATTGTTTGGGGAGTGCGAAAGCGAGGAGAGAGAGAGAGAGAGAGAGAGAGAGAGAGAGGGAGAGAGAGAGACAGACAGAAACACAGAGAGAGAGAGAAATGGCAAAGACTTTGCCTCTGAAAACCACTTCTTTTTCCACTTAAAAAGTCGGAATTTGTGATTTTGTGATGAAAAAAGAGAAAAAAGGGCTCTGAGCGTAGCGAGGATTCTCTGCTTGTTTGGTATATAAAAACATTGCTAAACAAAATTTTCATGATTTTTCAAGAATAGAAAAATGTGACAAGTGTCAATCTTTTAAATGAAATACAGCAGCTTCTCAAAGAAGCAGCGTTCAATTAAAAATGCAAAAGCCGTTTCGAAGTGAATTCTCCCAATTCAAAGAGGCTCTCTGTGTTTTTTTTTGGTTGGATGCACTCTTGACAACACTTTATGAGTTCATTCCAAGCCGTCTCGTGGGAGATAAAAGTATAGTGCGAACTTGTGTCGATATTTTTTGGTTTATGACCGACATAAAAATTTATCAAAGGTCGGGGAATGATAGTAACAGTATGGTGAAAATGTCAAGATCAGTTTTTCAAAAATAACTTTCTTCAATTTCGAAGTAAGAAGCTATAAACTGAAATGAAAAAGATTTTACTGAGTAATGAAAAGAAGGCCTTTCCATATTTCATCCAAGTAACGAAATATAGGCCTATTCCGTTTTTTAGTAACAAAATCTTCATTTATATTACGGATAGAGTGTCATTCAACTATTTGAATTTTCAGTATGTGTAGAAAACAACAATTTGTTTTGGAGTTTAAATTTTGCTGGCTTAAACAGTAGTTTATTTTGCATGAATTTGAGATCATCCTCCATGCTGGGTCAAGACTGTCGCTTCGAAATCATATTTACACAACGAGGCCACGCAAAACTGTGGAAATTTGAAATGTTTGAATTCCATTTTTTCAACGTTTAAACAATACCTCAGTTCATCTTCATACTGCCTGCTCGAGTCAGTGACCGTCGCCATGGTGCCTTAAAATGAATGATTACTTGAAGTTGTGCTCAACACGGAGCTGAAAACAATGAGAAAAGTCAAAAACAAGGGGCAGCACTGATAAAGTTGTAACTGGGAAAATGTAATCGCGGTATGCGGACTGTTTTCTTTTCGTTTCCACATGTGTCATATGGGAAGAAAGCCTCGGGATGGGGCAATTTTGGAATTTCGGGCCTTCACACGTTATTAGACGGCTTTGAAATATGCAATTGATGGAAAGAAGATGGAAGAGGTGTCTATGATAATAATAAGAAGGCAGACTAATGGCATCCTACGTGATTTCAGATGTTATACCAGACAAATTACTTTTGCATGGCTCGCATAGCTAACTCAGAGAGTCATTGTTAGCATAGAGCAAAAATATACCACTGACCATGTAAAAAGCTCAAAAAGTCAGCCATTTGTTTACCGAAGGTTGTGAGGAAAAAGTAGTAATTGTAGCCGACAAACTATGAAAACTCGCGCGAGAAACCGTTTGCACAGTACGAAATTTGCTCCGAGAGCAGATCCAAAACGAGCTCCACTAAGAAAAGGGGAACTTGAAGCGTTTACAAGTGAGGTACTTTGTAGCCAGCCGTGGGAAAAGGAATAATTTACGTGCAAAACGCAGATTGTGCTGTCTCTGATAAAATTTTGGACAGCTGCATTTCTCCGAGCAGCTGGATTCAACAGACAAAGAAGTATTTATTCGGAAAAACACTATAAAAAGATAGATCAAAAACAGTCAAATCTTGATGACTTGAGAGAAAACAATTCAGACAAGCTGATTAAATTTTCAGAGTTTACTGTGACAAAAATTCTTCTTGAGATTAGAAAGGTAATTTTGAATCATCAGAATATACAGAGAAAAATAACTATTGAAGAAACGTAGTTCTGTTGGTAAGAATCGCAATATTGTAGCTGTTCCCATCGCCTCAAACTGTTTTGTTTTGTTTCTTGAAATTTGAAAAGAATTCATCTGTGAGATCGAAAACCTATGCTTATATAGTACATGAAGAACGTAATTCTCGTCCGGAGGTATCACGGGTCGAAATTGCATGAAACAATCACTGGGAGTGAAAAAAGATTATCCATGGACTTTGTGCGATGAATAGCAACTAGTTATATGGAAAAAAAAGTTGAAGAGTTTATCGGCTGTGTGACTCATGTTTCAGTGAGTAACTGTTTATTCAAGTGTCATAACAGAAGCTTTCATGGAAAAAACGACAAAACGATCAAATTTGAGCAAAAAGCAGATGTAACTGTAAAAGTATGTTTCTTTGTAAACCTGATAGCCTTATTTATGCTATGTTATATGGCAATGATCACAGAGAGTTTAGACCTGTCAACTCGAATCTCACTAATACGCGATAATTTTCGATCAGAAACCGGGTTTAGTGCATCGGACTTGTGTCATTGAATTCACTTTTTTCTGTCGGATGTAGCCTGGGTTTTCAGATTCACAGGCTTGATTGTTCTCGAGAATCTCATTCTATAGGCAATTTTTTTTTGTCCGAAATCACTATTAAAAAATCTGAAAAAGTTCAGAGAAAGGTTGTTTTGAAATCGTTTCATGCGAAATCTGCAGATATCAATGTTTCTATGTAGACAATTCAAATTGAATTTGATCCCAGGCAATAAATCAGTTGTCCGTCATGTGTCTAACATCATTGTTTATTTTCCATTCAATCCGCACGTAAACAATTTTCGAATGTTTCTTATGATGAGAAGATAGTACATAGAGAGGGAAAAGGTGAGAGAGAGATAGAAGAAGAGAGAGAGAAAGAGAGAGAGAGAGATAAAAGAAGAGAGAGAGAGAGAACACACACGTGTGGGTGTCATCTATCTTACTGTCTTACAGAAATTGAAATGGATAAAACAAAAAGCTGTTTACCACGTGAGTGAAATCTTGCGAACGAAAAAAACTTTTATTTTATCAGCAAAAAGCTCACTTCCTGAAAATCTCTCTCAGTGCATTCAGAATGGTAAACGAGACAAATTTCGGAGATAAAAACAGACAAATTACACTATGCAATATGTAGTTGAGAAAGTGCACTGATGACTCTTCGAGGTTCAGTCTAAACGTTTGATCTATTCTAGAGATTAGTTTTTCATTTGAGAAAATCTGAGATCCACATAAAAGTGTTAAAATAGAAAGAAGTAGGTCGAATTTTGAGATCAAGTATGAAGTTGAAACAATAGAGGAAGTGAAAATTATTATTAGACATTTCTTTGATGAGGTCGTTAGTTAAGAATGCATGTAATCCGTTCGGTACTTGGAGCACTTGAACAAAAGTAAATGAAGATCGCGTGTCAAAAGTGATATGTGACCAGTCCGAAGAACGAATCAAAGTGTACCACAGACAGACATTTGTTTAAACGTGTGCTCGTACCAATAATCATAGACAAGTGTTCATGATGTTGCTTTTGAAGGAAACTTTGGAGACCTTGCGAGCAAATAGTAGCTTTTCATTCTTAATTAACATTTTTCCTCAAATTGATCAAATTTTTCGAGAAAAGAAAGGTTGAAAGGGGAGAGAGGAACTTTACCGATTTTAATCTTGAAGGATTAGCTTCGTTCAACTTTATGGGAAAGATTTTGGACGAACGGGATATTTGTAGTTTAAATGTATTGGTGAGTTGTATTATTGAGTTGTTGTGAGCGACTTGGCAAAATTATCTTCTGTGGGATATAACTTGAGTGATACATGAATTGAAGAATTGGAAAATACCAATGGAAATATAACAAAAGAGTTTCTTTGTTGTAGATAAAAGTGAAAATTTGATCTCTCTTTACGCAGCTGAACAAATTTTGACGTGAACTAAACATCTGGTAAGAAAAAAAATGCATATTCCAGTCAAGTTAGAGAACGCTGAAAGTGCGATCCGTCTTTTTCACACTTTGAAGCAATACGATGATGGATGGAATAAAACGTGTGAAGGGCAGAGATGAATTAAGCAACGACAATGTGTTGTAAACGGTTGATTGTACACTTTGTGGTTCGGTTTCCAATGACATTCTAGTTACTTGATTTTTGTTACGTGACATTAGAAACGACGAAACAACCTCGGTTTATTATGAGCCATTTCGGAACGTTTTTATATCAATTGAGACGAGCTGAAAACGAAACAACCTTACATTCAAACTTCTGTTTTGTTGGAGTAGGAGAAATCAAAATTGTGGACTGTGTGTTTTGAAATGGATGTTTCTAGAAAAATCGGAGATAATCAATAACAATAACCTCCCTGTCAAGTCTAGAACGTTCGTCCGAGGGGTAATAAAACACTGAGACCGGTAAGGTAACTATATGATAGTCAACCTGGACATCAATTACAAGTAATTTGTTGATTCTAGTTATGATTTTGATACTAAACACAACACATGTGAAGTTATATTTTTAAGTGTATACATTTAACTGATCATCGTACTTCACAGTTTTTCTCTGATGAACAAAAGTTTTAGAAAAATATGTATGTATCGAGAATGAAATTTCTTATCAACAAGAAAAATTGATGGAATAAAGTGACTGTGACAGGTCTGAACATAAAACTCTGCTCACAATAGATATGCTGACTTTTTTAATTTTAACGTATAGTTCTTCCGAAAAAGAAAGACCGATCAAGGAACCACGTCACTACATCACCAACATTACTGCTAGAAGCGAGCCGATCTTTGTACACTTTCCAAAAACACTGCGAGAAACAACTCAAGAACACTGAAGTCACACCAGATATGCAATATACTAATTAGTAGTCACTTATGCTTAGAAATTTGCTCTTATTATGCTTTTATTTAAGATAATTCAACCAGCTACCTTTCCTATTGCTGGCGTTGGTGTGGTCATCTTCTGTTTATAATTATAATAAACATTATCATCATCAAAATTTACTTCAATATTGATAGAAAGCATTAAAAAACTGTCGAGCAAAGTAGTAAAGTAACACACTTTTCAATCCTTCCGACCCATGAAAAGTAGCTGGTTCGAGAATGAAAAAGCAATCTACTCTATAATTAGAGTCAAAATAACTTGTTCGCTAAGGTTAATTATACCGTTCGACGTGGTTGCAGACAAATTGTCGCCGTGTAGGTTTCAATTCATATTGAAATGAGTGTTTTGTCTCGAAATGTTCAAGAAAACTCTACTAACCCAACATAAAGTGACCTTTTTTGGATTTTGATAACGGAAAAGTCGAACTCTATGTTGCTTTTCACACTACACTTTCTTAATGGCACGTGACATATCACCATCAATCTTGAAATGACAGAACTGAGAGTGCCAGTGGAATTGACTTTGCGGTCTTTCGGTCGAATGAATGATAGAAGTACTCAACGTACCTTCCATTTTCTATTCTATTTCCCAATTTTAGTTTTTTCTCTGGGTGGTCTTACGAAAAGTTGATTCTGATTAAATCTTAAGATGAACACTGTTCATTGAGACTTCCATCACTTTTTTTCTACTTTTCAAAAAGACTGCAAGCGGAGCAAGTTTTCCAATTTTATGGGTGGTCTCATAAAGAGTCGATTCATATCATCTCTTCAGATGAATACTGTGCGGTTACTCCAATGTCTTTGAATGTTTACAACCATATCTCTCCCCTCTCTCTCTCTCTTCCTTTCTTTCTTTCTCTCTCTCCCTCTCTCTCTCATTTTTGCTCTTCTTTCTCTCTCTCTCCCTCTCTCTTGCACAATATTCTCACATTTAAATAGACTACAAATCGAGCAAGTGTTTCGACTATTACTTCATAATTCACTCTGTCCAATCGTTTTTTTGCACATTACAACTGTGCGGCCCTACGACTTTAGTATATTTTGCGTTCTACTTGGACCCAAATTTCGAAAATCATGTCAACACATGTGTATGTGTTCCGAATGCAAAAAGTTTTTTGTTGACCTCTCTTCTCTCACTAGATGGCTGTTTTTCTCTTTTTGAAGATTTGTTTTTTTCTCGGAAAATTTATAAGAAAGGAAAAGTTTACTTTTTTCAGTTTTTTTTTTCAAAATATCATTTTTTTTGTGAAAACCAATGTTTTTATGCCAAAAAAACATAACATAGTTCTCTGTTACTTTATAACAAGGGAACTTCAAGCATGATTTCTCCAAAAACGTTCAAATCAATCTGTAAAATTTGGTTAACGAGAATACTTGTGAAGTTTCACGTTGTCTGTGCAGTCATAGAGTCAATCACGGTGTTTAGATAAATTAACTTTATTATCCACTGTTTACATGTTTCTGAAACGTTTTTATTCTTGCAAGAATACTTGCTTCGTTTCGATTTGTGAATTTGTCAACACAGAAAGGATTTCATTAGGAGAATCGGAATAATTGCAGTCGCTATTCTTGCTGTCGCCTTTTGTTTCTCACACTATTCTTCTTTCTGTAAAATGAAAACAACCTTTCTCATTCTCTCTCTCTCTCTTTCTCTCTCTCTCTCTCTCTCTCTCTCTCTCTCTCTCTCTTTCTCTCTCTCTCTCTCTCTCTATCTTTCATTCTAACCAAAGGACTACTCCAGTTCAGTCTAATTGAACTCAATTTAGCTAACGGAAATTGAGTTTACCTTGGGACATCATCATTAGAATCAAGCAGTTGGTCTGCTTACTAATCACCTCCTCGCCGGTTTTCCCTGAAACTCAGCCCGAAACAAGGATTAGTTTTCCCTCTTTCCTTTACTTTGTTGTATTTATTATGCATCCAGTCACAAGTCAAAGAGTTTTATTGTTCTCCTCTAGAGAACGCACAAGCAATCACAGGGGTTTCGGATTTCGAGCTTCATTTAATTCGACAATGACTTGTTTCATCAGAGCAGTCTTTAATTTCATGCATCAGTTCATTCTGAACACATTATAAGTCTCGAGGAATCTCATCCGTCTTATTGCATTATTTACTCATGGAAATATGATAACTCGCATTCATATTTCATGCGTTTCGATTCGCTGCAGAAGAACCTCTTTTCTCATTACACCAAGGACAATCTTCCTTTGAGAGCCTTCATATCCGAACAGAAAACCGATAAACTAAAACACTCCTAATATTTTATGCGGCAAGTGTCTTCAAAGACTCTTTTTCTACTCTCTAGACTTGTTTTTGTTCTCACGCTTTCTATTTTCACGAGAATGAAGGACTGTACACAGATATACATTTTTTTCTCTCAATTTCAATGAGCATTTCCATTTCCTCAAACGATTCTTGTCTTTAATATTGATTTCCATGTTTAAAACTTTGAATTGAATATTGCGAAACTCATTTTAAAGTTTGAAAATTATCAAATATATCTAATCATAATAAAATCATTATGATTTTGTTCATTTCCATTCGAGATGCTGTTCGTGGAATACATAATTGTTTGCGCTCAAAGAACGACCTTTCTTCCAGCTTTGGAAATTCTCACTACTGCATTCGGACTAGTAGAAACCAAATTTTGCAGAAGAGTGCCTCTGTAATTTAGTTAACCCTGAACTGATACACTTCTTGATTGGTAGTTTTCGGAAGAAGTCAATAAGACGCTCGCCCTTTTTGTGGCCTTTAACAATTCCAAAGCACTCTTCCATCGAACTTCTTTGTTTCACGAACATCTTTGTGGTCTATTCTGTCAGATTGTTCAGTTTGATGATTTATCTTTCATAACAACCACTTTCTCTGAAAAATCCTTTTTTAAAGCAGTGAATCAAGAACAGAAAAGAACAACCACGGAACGAATGAAATAAAACCAGATGAATCGTATTAAATTTTTTTCTTAACCCACTATTTTTTCAGTCTTTTAGAAATTTTAGTCATTTCACCATAATTGACATCTCATTCACTAATTTTCAAGAATATCAATTTTGTCGACGCTCTTGAAACTAAGAAATAACGGAAAGACAGTGCTCGAATAGTCAGATAAAACGCGTGGAAGATGAAAAAGTCCAATATGTATAGATAATCAGAAAACAAAGATAAGGAACATTGGACCTTTTGTCAATTTACGTTCAATGTATAGTCTTACAAAGTACTCATAAAAAGTTAATGTTAGCTGTTCCCAATAACTTATGTCCTCGGCTAACATTCTACTTGCCATAGCGTAACTGAGATTTGACAAATCTGTTCGTATCCATCATGTCAACTTGTTCTGTAATTGGAACTGAGGATCTCCTCTCTTAGACTCAAAAACACATTCCAACTCTCAGAACAATTGTGAAAACACGACTTCCGTTGTGTTCAATAGTGCCTCAATTGTCTTTGTAGGATTGACCCGTTGAGAACATACGCTGTTTCCTGTAGTTAACCATGCTCCAGCTAGATCTGCAAAGATAAGATTCGGTTCTGGCCACTTTATGTTCATTTCCACGAATTGATGCTTTCTTCCACTGTTGTATGGTCAATTTCAATATGAGATCAATCCAGTAATTGGTTATGAATCATTTTTTTCTTTTTGATTCAATTTCAAAGCAAACAAAAATAACCGAGAACTTTCGAAATTTACGAAAAACAATTGGTTTCTATCCCATAATCTCGCAAGTCATAGAAAATTTCATTCACATTGAGTTATAAGGTAGTAAAAATTTATGTGAATCACGGGTTTCTAACAAACGACGTTGTACACCTCTTTATTTTCCCCCGAAACAACAATTTCCACTTTTTTTCAGTTCTCAGAAAAACTGATGCTCCAAAACAATTATATTCTGGAGAGAGCTGAACTGGTAATTCGACGAAGGAAGCGTATCTGAAGATCTAATCTGACTTTCATCTCACTTATGAGCTCTTGATGAGGCTTCCCTTTCATCTGATCATCTACCAGATGTTCTTCCACGCCTTCCTTTCTTTGCCGCAATGCTGATGATCCTCATGAGCCAAGGACTCGAATTACTCATTCAGCCCGGAACAAATGGCGTAAAACGGCACTCACAAAGTTGCATCTTAGAGATGACGCGCTTGACTCCTCCTCATACACAAGGGAAAAGTCTTGTCCTTAACTAGCCTTACAACAATTCTCGACTTTTTCATTCTTCTTCCGGCATTTTCGTTTTTTGCGTTAGTTGGAGCATCAAAATGTGCTGACTTCGTTAGACAAATGGTTCTGTTTCATGAAGTATCACAGAATAAAATGTCCAAAACCTGTGGGAAGGCTCGGTAAATGCGTTTTTGTTCTTGTTCAAGCCAGATCCTGTAAGTGGTATTGCTGACCGCCATGTTTCCTCCATTATTTCTCTTTTTTCTCATTAACTAAAAAGGTATTATTTTTCGTTCTTCATTTTTGCCAACTCATGGAACACCACTTCTTTTTTTTCCCACCGGTTCACTTGTACAAAACATCTTAAAAGTTTTTACAGTGTATTTTTAAACTTTTTTTCAGTCTCTTTAAACCCCTCGAATTTGAATACAGTTGGCGTTGAACATGTACAGTGTTTATTTTCTCATATAAACAATTTTCTCTCAAAATAGTTTTTTTCTGTAGTTCAGTTTCTAAACAAAGTCAAACTATAAACAAGAAAAAAGTCACACATGAAAAATTTGAATCATCATGTACTGTTTTAGCACCTCTGTCAGAATGTTGTTCAGAGAGTCATTTTCTTAGCATCATGAGCTAGTTTCATAGGCATTTTCTTACAGTTATTTTCGGAACATCACGACTTCTCTTGTTTTTCACATTTTTCATCGTTTAACAGCTTTTACATTTTTTTTTCTCTGCACCAAAATCAGTTCCTACAGACGCGACCATTGTTTTTTGTCGGTCAGTACATCCAATTTAGAATGTTAGGTACGTCGTGAATGATTGTTATGTAAAAATCACGTGAAAAAAAATGAATTCAGTTTTTTATTCAATGAGTATAATGACAAAGACATTTTTGTAACATGACTGAGAGTTTGGGCTCTCTCCTACATTAGTCACATGTACGACACAATGTCAAAAAACAAAAGCGGTCAGCAAATTCAATGGGTTCAGACTGTCACTCCAATTTTTGACCCACAGCCCCTCTTCCCGCCAGATCTTTGTTTGTGAACATCTCTTCACACTGTTGATAAACCTTCAGTCTCATTTTCCATCACATCTCTTGTTTTTTTCTGTCTTTTTTGACGAACAGTGTTTTCAGGATGAGAAAGTCCGGCATCTCCAGAGAAAAGGATTACGAGAATGAAATGAGGTCAGTTCTCATAGTGTAATGTAATTATTATTTTTTTCATTGAGAAAACAGGAAAAATTTTGGAATTCATCACAGATACAATAAATCATTCTCACACGGAGATTCATTATCACGACTAAACGAGTTTCAATTTGTTTGGCAGAAAAATATAGATACTAATCTTAACATTATTGGAAAATTATGATTTAAGACTTCTCTCTCGCACTGGTAAGAACAACATCTGTGCTGACTGCCACCAGATTGGTGTCACCTACGTGAACACGACTGTCAACTCGTTCACGTGTACTGGCTGCTCGACCTACCTGTGAGTTGTTTACAAGTGTACGAAAAGCTCATCAACTTGCCTACTGCGCTTGGTTTCGAGAAATATGTAGTTTTCGGGAAAGAAACAATTAGAGCGAGAAGAGTAGAGTCTAGTGAGAGCAGATAGTGATCAGGATTGTTGCAGACAAGAAGACTGTTAAAACTATATTTTCAATTTTTTTGCCTAACTTTTTTTTGGTAGTAAACAACAATGATGGAACAGCTCATGACCTCTTGAACATCTCCTGAAAAGCAAAAAAAGAAGCCTTGAAACCGGTTGAATTGAAAACTGCTAGTTTTGTGGAAAATAGGGGTTTTTTCTCGAAATTTGACAGAATTTCACTGATTCTAACAATAAGTAACTTTTCCTTATAAAAACGATTTCAGTCGTGGTCTCTTTCGCCCACATCGTGTCAAAGCGCTTAACTTTTCCCGCTTCAAAGAAGAAGAAGTCACTGCTATGAAGAATGGTGGTAACGAGAAATTGAACCAGAACATGTTGGCCAAGTATGATGGTCCAATGCCCCCGTGCAAAACCACGATAGGATGTCACATCACACTGGCGAGTTCAAGTCAACTATCTGAAAATCTAATTCCAAAATTAAAAATCCTTACTTTTCTGAATAATAGCTATAAAGTTTCATTGAAAAGTGAGAAAACGACAACTTCCATCTCAAAAAAGTGTTACTGTCAAGTAACAGAAGGGAGTAGGATTAGCGAACTGATCCACTTCCGATAAGTTCAAAGAATTTTTTTTCAGCGCTAAAAACGATTTTCTTACTGACATGCAAATAATATTGAAAAATCGTTTAAGAAGTTCCAGTTTTTGATTACAAATAAATCGAGAAAGTTGTTGAATCTCTTCCAAAAATACATTGAGAGTGAAATTCAAAACGATCACCCGAAAAAATTCAACTTTCAGAAGTACGATAGAAAAGAGTGGGCTAAAGTTGACTCGAGTCAAGTTCAGCAACCACAAAAACCGAAGGTAAGGAGAAAGAAAATTTTGAACAACATGTTTTTCTTTTAGTACCGGGAAGTCCTCGTCGACGACCCTAATTGGAAAGTCAAGTACTTCCCACCTCCGAGCGAGAAACAGTCGAATGGTGCTGGAGCTGGAGCAAACCTCCTTCTGAACGGTTTTGAGCCGAGTGTTCCACGCTCGTCAACGGTTAACGATTCATTCGCTGACTTTGACAAGATTTTCGACTCGCTGAGTAGGCCTGCCAGTACCAGTTTGTTTTTTTTTGCACATAGCTCTGAGTTTTGTTGACTGTGTTAAATTTTATATGCGGGTTTCAACCATTCGAATATTTTTTTCCATTCAACAAATTGACCATTGCGAGACTTTGTTTTTTTTTTTTGCGAGAACAGTGAGATACTCTTTTACCCGGGAGAAGTGTTGCTAAATACTGATTTCACACAATGAAACTTCAGATCGTGTTCCACCAAGATCCATCACGACTCCGAACATCAGCACCACCCTACCACAGCAGAACAACGTGAGAACTAAAACAATATCAAGTAATGAATGATTTTCCAGTACAACCCTTTCTATGATCCGGTTTTGAACGGATTCGGAAACACTGGTAACCTTAATGGTTCCACGAACGGCATTTTTGGCAGCACCACTGGAACCATCAGTAGCATCACGTCAGGATCCGACAATCTGCTCGATTTTCTAACAGGTAGATTGAATTTATCGATAAACTCACAACCTCATTTTGCAGAACCAATACCACCATCAACGTACACCACTAACTCTACCAGTACTACTACTCACAGCAGCTGCCTGAACGATCTCCCAGACGATCTTTTCAACGGAATTCAAAACATGACCATGCCTTCCAACCCGGAACCGTATCCAGCGGCTTACAATCCATTCTTGTAGAATGATTTCTGACCGGTTTTACTGTTTCATCCTTACCGGTACTTTCTTCAACCAATTGATGACAAACGCGAATGCATATCCTTTTCTGTCCTGTTTGCCAATTTATATTTCTCTGTGCTTTGAGGTTTATATATAAATTATTCATTTATGATAACGTTCTGCTATCAAAAAATCGAAACGTACTGACCAGGGATTGTCACAGGGAAATCACAAAAATGTACCTACCATTTTTGGCTGTTGATTTTTAAATTACAGTTGATGCCAAACTTTAATGAGATCTTACAAACCAATGTTCTTGTCCAGCAATGATTTCTGCACCAAAAAACAATGACATTCGCATTTTGATAGTTTATTGCAAGTAGAATAAATAATCATGAAGAGTGTTAACTCTTGTGCAGGAATGAAAGGTCAGTCAATACAATCAGGATTACCATTCAATACTGAAAAAAACTCGGTGTAGACACGCATCGATAATTAAAGTGTGAATCGGGGAGATACATTTAAACCAGTTTTGGGATCATGGAACCGTTTCATCTACTTGCGCAGGGCGAAGAAAGCAGTGACGACTGCTCCGACAAAAACTGCAGCACCACCGAGAATAGCAGCGCCGATGAGTCCCTCTGGAAAAACGTTCATTGATGAGTAATTTGAAATTGAGGTATTACCTCTGCGCATCTTCTCGTGGATGGCTTTCTCCAACGCTAGAATCTGGTGATTCTGTTGCTCCGAGACAAGTAGTGCCTGAACGTACTTCAGGCTGATGTCGTACTCCTTCAGTCTGGCGTAACCGAAAGACAAGTAATAGACGTACTCGCGTCTGCACTTGTCGGTTTTGATGAGCACTGAAATATCGTGAATGATTTTGTTGATAACGAAAGTATCTACGGCTGAATCTTCATTTTTTCTCTATTGAATTCTGAAAAATGAGAGTCGAGATATATTTAAATTTTTCTTGTTTTTTTTTTGATAATTGCAAAAACTCACGCTCAAGAAGCTGAACACCGCGCTTGACCTCAGCCTCGTTCTTGGATCCGGTGAGGAGATGAGCGTAGGCAAAGGTGATCTCTGGATCAGCGTCACCGGTACGGCGGAGTTGGTTCTTGTAGGTTTCTCTCGCCTTCTAAACTTGAAACGTTCACAAACTCGTTGAACTGTTATCGCAGCGCGCAGATGTAAGTTTCAGATTGCCCACTCTCAGATCTTCATACTACCCCAGATAACTGAGCGCGTCGTGTTATTTCTTGTCTCAAGGCCGTTCCAAACATCTCATTGAGTCTCTCTTCATTTCTGACTGTAAAATCGCAACTCTACTCACCCTGATGTGCTCGTCGTCGACTTGGCAGTTGAGAATAGTCTCGTTGTCCATGGTTCTGTAAAATCGTATCGGTTAACAGCGATCATGTTCCGTGAGAATCGGACTAATGCTAGGTAAACCTGTTGCATTAGCCGCAGAGATTCTGGACAATCAAGAAAGAAAGAGAGATGACAGGAACGAGAATACAATGACCCTTACAAGATTGAAATGCTTATTCATGCCTCTTAAGTCTCCGTTTACGCTATGCTAATACGGAAACGTTTACTGTTTGTGTCCCTGCTACTTTGGATTCGTTTTCCAATTCATGTTCTAGTTTCAGAAAATGCTGAAGAAATCATTTTTGTTTTTACTGGTGATATTTCCTCTCGCACAGGTGAACTTGAACCTATTCGATGTAAAATAAAACTTTCAGGCTATGTCTAGGGTCGCCATAAAGCTTGGAAGAAATGATATTGAACAGAACGTCACTGAGTATCAGGTATGTTTTGAATAACAGATCGGTAAACTTAAATCTTTAGGGAGTTGATGTAGACATAGCCAATAATAGAATCAGCACATCAAGTGAACAAGTTGAATCGGAGGTTGTGAAAATGAGTTATCAAGTACTAGTTCCGTTTCAGACTACAACCGTTGGCATTCCATCGAAAAAAAAACTGAAGAAGCGTAAAAAGAGTAAGAAAACCAAGAAGTCAAAAAGAAAATGGCACAGAAGGATTATTACTACAGGTATTTCTCATTACGGGACTATACTGACTTTCAATTTGAAGAAGCACCCACAACCACTACAATCATGACGACTCCTGAAGAAGTAAGTTGTGATAGAACATGAAAAAAATTGATATTTCAGTTTATATACGATCCCGAAACAGGACAACCGTATATGCGAGAAGAACTCAACTCGATTTGTGATCACGCATTACACACGAGCAGAAACTTCGGCATTGGCAATGTCAACTATTTCGCAAGAAACAACTGCACATTGATTAGAATGTACTACCCGTCAATCACGTGCAAGCAATTGGAGACATTAATGGACTATTGTACAGAAAACGGACTGATTGAAAAATAATATATTGCCTAATAAATGTGTTCAAAAATTTTGTATCGAGCTGTGTTGATGAATAATAAATGTTATCTATCTCGAAAACAATATTTTTTGAAAGTTAAGGAAAAAACATTGGCATTTAGTCAAAACATTATTTTGTAGATTGAGTTCAGACTGTGAAACAAACCAATTCAAAAAAAAAATGAGTGGAACTGGCAAGCTGGAATAATGACAAGAAATCCTACTTTTTGAAATTCGTGAAAATATGATATTTGTGCAAAAAATTGGCTGGACTCATCAATTCACGAATAAATTTATTGCTCTTAGAATTATTTTTGACTCCGAGAAAAAGATGTCACGGCTCTGACAAATGACAAACAGTAAATTTTGATGACATAAATAAAGTTAGACGAGTGTCAAAAAACAAAGTAACATAGAATTCACAATGCAGCGCGTTTGCACGGATCCTAGCAAGACCCGAAATTCCTCCCTCTGCCTTCGTGTCACTGAGTAGTATTTACGAGATTTCATTATTATTTTTAAAATGAATTTTTAATAACTCAATCAAATTTCATTTCTGAAATAAGATTCTACGTGTGTTTTATAGTGTTTTCAATGTATTTTCTCTCTTTCATATCTATTGCTAGTTTGGCAAAAATTCACGTTTGTTTTTCTTTACTTGAGCTTTCAGAACTGTGACGGTACATGGAGAACCAGGACGCTGCAAAAAACGGTAAATTAAGTTTTCTTTAGTTTTTGGAATCATATTGCAACTTGTCCGATAACTATACGCTTGGTTTTCATTTTTAGAATCCACATCGCATGAAACTAGGAAATCAACTTATTCCATAAAGGTTTGTTTGATCTAAAGTAAAAAAAAGTTTATCATCCTTCAGAAAGGAAAAAGTCCTGTTCTAGCATTAGATGACTGGAATCAACCGGAAACAGAATTCGAAAAAGTTGAGGTTTTTTTCTACTGGTAAATTGAATCATCAAAAATTCAGAATAATTCTGTGGAGAGTGGCGACTCAGCATTGAGAAAGTCAGACGATGATGTTGTCGTCATGAGAGCTCCTGAAGTTCACACATCTCCACAGGAACTCAGTTCCGGTTCAAAACCATTAGCAACAAGCACACCTCAGCAGTCAGAATTGTTGGTTCTTCCAAAACAAAAAACATATATTTTTTTACTACAGAAACAAAGAAGTAGAAGTCAGGGAGTCGCTGCGATCAATTTACAAGGAATACAAGGACACGTATCAAGACTTGGTCAGACGTCTGGAAACGCATCGATCGTTGAAGTTGAACAATTCTGGGAGAGCATCAGCACCTTTGAGGCGGAACGACTTTCCTATCAACCTTACCAGCAGTTTCCGAGAGTCGACAAGAAATTCGGAGTCAAGACAATCCGGAAGAAGGTATATTTCTGATTTGAGTTTGACAATTTTTTTTTCAGTAGTGTTACCAAGAATCGTTTTCTCGATCCAACCGGAGCTGGTATTGAGAGTTGGCAGAGTCAACTACAAAGGTTTTTGACGAAATTATTTTCATCTTGCAAGACTTTTTAGAAAGGCAACTGGAAGACTATGTGTAACGTCAAGACACTCAGCTAGACCAAGTTCAGTCATCAACTATGGAAGGAATCCAGAAGTGGATGCACAGAACATTGCAGTGCAAAGAAGGTAACTTTTACTAAATCACCGTGATGAGTTTTCAAAAAGGAAAAATGAGTGTGAAAATAATCTTGAATATTATATCAAAGGATTGAAATTTTTTCACATGTCATCTCATTATTGTTATGATTTTCATCATTACTTCGACAAGAGTGTACAAACTGGTCGTTTGAATGAGACTATGCGAAATGATTTCTGATTTGTCTGTTAGATGAATTAGAGTTCACAATCAAAATTTATTTATTGGAAAACTGTTTTCTATTATGATTCTGTCAATTATTCCATAACAGCCCTATTGAAGTGACTTGTTAATGGATTTACAGAGAAAAAAACAAGGTGTTACGAATAAACACGTAGAATATTTCTTGTCTCTGAGTTTGTTTTGTAGTCCGAGTTCGGTTATTCTCTCTTTTCGTGAACAGATTTTCAACTTACCAGAATTTTGGAGTTCGATATTTGTTCTGAAATGAAACAAAGTACTGAAAACAGCCAGAAAATGAGTTTCACATATTCACAGATCGCGTCTCTCACGTCTCGACAACGAAAGCGACGCGAGTCGATATGAAGTCGATACGACAAGAAGACATGGCCCATCATCAGGACGACACAGCGCTCTTGCTGCTCCTTATAGACAATCTCCAGTTCCAAGAATTCCCAACCTTTCGAACATGCCTCAAATACCCATCGATGAAGTAGACAATTATGATGGACAATCTGATAACAGCCTTGATGCCGAATTGTGTCAGTACACATCTAGGGTGAGATTTGCAAACATTCATCTTAAAAAAAAGAAAAAAACCGGCAAACTACTGTACATTCACTTCAGAAATCTCAACAGCCTGAGAGTGCAGAGTTGATATTTTTCTACGGTGTTTTGCAACTCCCAAGGGTTAGTTTCTTGTGAATTACCAACCGAAGGTTGACTTAAGGAATTTGTTCGTTGGGTTCTGACAACTCGTCCCCCACCGCCAGAGTTTCATCAACTCGGGTCTATGCAACAAGCAGCATTCTTGTATTATTTCTATGTTTTCAAAGAGCATTACTCAAGTGTAGCCGCTTTCCACAACCACTTCAATAGAGAATACTACGGATATGTCTGCAACAATGATGACGACGTCACAGCTCTGCAGAAAATTTGTGCTTCGATGAGAGCTCAACTTGCGAATAAGATGAGAAGGATGTCAAAAGCCAACTCAACTGTGGATAATTTTGAATTGTACGCTCGCTTTTCTCATTAAGATGAACATAAAAACTTTAGATTATCCATTGATTCGCGCCAAGAAACCATCTCCTCATCAGAAGGTCCAGATCCAGAACCATTGTCATTCATCCGATTCGGACCTGCTGGACGTGTTCTCCACATCAGTCAGGAGGATGGTTGCATTTACATTGATAACATGCAGTCATGGAATTCTGAAGACATTAAAACGCAGCTGGAGTGGGTCAGAATTCAGAATGGTAGTTCCAACGCGAATTCCATAAAAACATTACACATTACAGAGAAATTGTCTCAAGGTGAACACCATGTTATCAAACACTACGTGCAGACTCAACTGGAGAAGGTCTCCGTTGAGGAAGCAAAGTTGCCGTGGAAACTCATAGAAGCATTGTTTACTGGAAAGGTTTTTTTTTATTTCGAAGAAGTTCTGACCGTCCAAGACCAAAAAAAGAGGAAAATAATATTTTCAGAAGCTTACTGGCCCTGACGTGTCATCAATCATTCTTCCTACTTTCGTTACCAGTCATAGTTCCGGATCATCAGTTACATCTTGCTCAGCACCACCAGTAATCAGGGCTCCAAGGTCGCAGGTTACAGAAAGTCTTATGGGAGGTCATTTTGAGGTTCATTTCAAAGATAAAAATGATGTCACAGTTGTTTACAGGACGCCGTGAGAGTAGCATTAGCCAATGGATACGAAAACGATGCAGTTTTGCTGACAACATTTTTGAAAAAAGACACAAAACTTGACGAGGAAGTTGAAACCGCGATTCTGAACAATGTGAGGATAAACGACTTCCCAGCACCGCTGTCCACGCTGATCTACTGCTCCAAAGAGCAACGACCACCAATTTTGGACCACTCGAGAGTGTTGATCTCAAGCTGGAGGAACCACGTTGCAATCGTTGTCTCTCACTTCTCTCAGAGTCTTTTCTCTATCGATGTGGTGAGTTTTATTTATAAAAACAGCAACAACTCCAATATATTCAGATACTTCAAATAGGTGAGATACTTCGAGATAATGGGTTCTACTTTGAATATGTAACGTGCTTATTTATTGCCGCCATATTTGGAAGACAAGATGTGTTCGCTACGGATGATGAAAAGTGAGAAAAACCATATGAAAGGAAATTTCAACCCAAGTTTAAGAGTTCTAAAGTTTGTCCCAGCCGACTTCTTCTTCTCTGGCATTGAGGACAAGTCAGCTGAAAGACTTCTCAAAGGCCGTACAACACAAGACTTTTTGTTCACTCAACTTGTCGACTACGCTTTCTCGAGATACCAACAAGTTGCATTATTCGGCTACAGTGACACTTATCAAATGTTGAAAATGGATTTGGGATTTAGACTTTTGTCTTTTGATGGTTTCCAGTCGTTGGCTCTACGGTAAGATTTACTTGTTCTCAAAATCGAAACATTCACTCAAACTCTAACAGAAAATAAATGTTTTTTTTTCAATCTACGTCAAAACACTTAAAGTGTCGAAGCGAAAACTTAATTGCAATTTAGAACTTTTTTTATTCCTAATAGTATTTGAGACAATTTTGAAACTGCAAATACAGTGTCTGTTATTTCACAAAATGCTTCCAAACAGAACGTTTACAGACATCTTAGTGAAGCGATGACGTCAAACTGGGGTGTGAACAAACTATCGATTGAAGAAAAACGAGAAGTCTTCCAAGCAGTCGATTTAGCTGTAGATGTTTTGACTAACACATCAACTGGCTTTGTTGAAGTTTGTCATGGACAATTCAGAGACTGGCTAGGACAAAGTATCGGATCCACTGTGAGTATCAGTTTCTTCAGTTAAAAAGATTTCACTAATGATGCTGTTATGAAATTGTTTTCTTTCAGCGCTCTTCTCGTGAATCGTCTGAGGAATCAAACTCTGATTATCAAAACCGAACTTCACCCGAAGGACTCACTATGCATCCTATTGAGGTGACTTATTAATCAACTTATGAAATGCAATTTTCATTTTCAGGAGAACGATATGGACGTTTGATAGTACTTCAAAATCAGATTTTCTGTGATTTCCGGTAATTCTAGTGCTTTTTATCTTTCTATCACTATTCTTTTGTGCGCATCTTCAACGGTTGTTTTTATAACTCACTGTGAATGTTTTGTACTGGCATTTTTCCAGCATATTTTTCCAAGATATGATTGATTTATTTCTGTATAAAATGACCTATAATAATTATTATTCTGGTTCAAATGATGAATATTATCTCTCTGTATCAAAAGTACACGATTTGTATGGGTTTGTTATGATAATTAATGAAGTTTTAAACGCTCGTTCTTTGTTGTAAAAAACTGATTGTTGAAAACAATTTACGAGATACTTGTGCGAGCGTGTGAAAATTGAGCCGTATGGCAGCTGCGGCGGCTCCCGCGGCACGGATTTGTAGCGTTTGTCGGTGAATCGATCCATGGTAGGCGTCGACGCTCGACAAGGGGTTATTAACGAGATTAATAATCAACGCACTCCACGACAACGGCCACCGACCAACGTTGCAAATCATGAATTTCGGTTTGCTTCCCAACATGTACGATTTAGTGATGTCAAGTCAGTTCAACGACACGATAACAAAATGCAATAAAGGTGATTTTGACATCGAAAAATCCGAACAAGTGCTTTTAAGTGAAGAATATTGAGTTGTTGTTCAATTTTTGTATCAATCGGTTTGAAAAATGAATAGAGAGATTGGAAACTTCAGTGAGTCAAACAGCTGTGAAATAAAATGCAAATTATTTGGTCGCTTATAAGAGTTTTACCCAATTTTTGTAGGAAAGTTCGCATTTGTTAATTATTCTCAATGATTTACAAACGACCAAAATTTGAACCAGGTTATTACAAAACAATTTTGCACCTTGTAAGCTAACATGTAAATGATTCATTGCTCTTTTTCCAAAAAACTTGAAAAAAAAACGATCGTTCAGTTATTTTTCTGTCTAGAAACTAGAGACTAGAAAGTAGCAAGAAACAGTGTAATAATACAGATGGAATTGCATTATCATTGTGCAAAAGGAAGAGTTCTGCTCTCAATAGTTTTATTCTGACTATGATTATTTGCCTAGGTATATTTCTGGCACGGATCCTTCGTTCCAAAATGTACAAGCTTCACCGACTCGTCATGATGGAACCTAACTTCCACCGAAATCCACAACTAATTCCTTATATGCAAAGATTGAATGATGAAGTCAGAGAATGCTACGAGTGAGTTTTTTTTCTCTTTTGATTCGAAAAATGCTGATGTTCTTATTCAGATCGTGCATTGGGAACCGAAAAAAAAACACAAACCATATTCTCGACGAGTTTTGTGGGAAAAATCACGATTCTGATCAAACATTTTGCTTGAAAGAAGTTTGAATCCAATAGAAAAAATTTACATGCGCTCGAATTACAGAAAAAATAATGCTTTTACAGACAACTAGAAATTCTTGTGAAGAAACTACCAAGTGAAGTTCCACCCAGCGACAATCTCAATAACATGAAGCTACTTTATGGAGTGAGTCATCTTCAGAAAAGTTCATCGAAATATCCAAGATATTGTATTTTTTTCACTGCTCAAATGCAAAATTATATATCAATAAAGCAGGAAAACAACTCACTCAGTTCACTTGTTGCCACATTGCAAAAAATCTTCAATTTCAGTCCGAACTGTTGACTCACGATGTCGAGAACCCACACATGAGAGAAGGAGTTTTAGAAGGAATGATCGATGCTGGTAACTGGAATGAAGGACAATACGTAAGAAACCGTCAAAAATTGAAAACAGAATTGTCAGTTTAAGCAAATTTTTTTCTACTTGACTGAATTCCTACGATCGAACAGAAGAAGAACCTCATCACTGTACAAAAAACCACTCCAGTTGTCTAACTATACTGTTCTTGGAAATCCGCATACACAGTTTGTAAAAGCGTATCAAGGAGTATGTTTTTTTTTGTTTTTCTATATGAATTTGTTTCTGTGAAATTGTTAATCATTGACTTTCTGGGAAATTTTTGGTTTTCAACACATGGTGCGCTTTTTGATTGATTTTTATTGTTTGAAAATGCAACTTTACTTTTAGAGAAAAATATAGAACACTGTTTCAAATCATGAAAACTGACTAGAACAGTGTAATGATCAGCAACAAGAATGAGCAGCCCGTAGCGCCCAAGGAGAAGGAGAGAAAGAGACGGTGCGCACTTAATGGACTGTCTGAGTCACCGCCAGACAATGAAAAAAAAGAAAATAGTCAAAACGAATAATTTCAGATGAAGAAGGAGATTAAAACAAAGGGATATGGTATTTTCCCGAGAGTCTTAGCTGACGACGGGGCATCGATGGCAATGGAGGTTTAAAAAATTGCGGCAAATTTCAAAAGAATTTTAGTTCAAAATCGGAGTGTCGTCATCGGATAAAAATGACAAGCAGATTGTGTGCTATCTTAAAATGCTGCTGACTGAAGTATATGGGAACTTAGAGTTTATCAATGTTATCGCCCCACACGAAGACTGGCACTATGAAGATGTGTCTGGAGAAAAGAGGGTAATATTTCATTGATTGAAGCGGTGTTCAAGATGCATTCAGTTAATGGCGACTCATCCATCGAGATACATTGTCTACCAGAAGATGACGCGGCAAGCCAATGTTCACCTCCAAGCGATCGTCAGCCACCCGACGAGATGGAACTCAGTGAACCTGGTGCAATTAGTACATGTTTTCGCGAAGATGAGAGAAATCTTTGAAGCAAGGTGTAAGCTCTGCAGGTATGTGCTTTTATTCTGAGGAAGTTCATGAAATTGAATATCAGTCACAGTTTTGAATCATTCTGAATGTTTAACTCGCAAACAGCGTGTGAATTATGTGAAATTCAGGAACGGAACGTCAAGAAGACTTTTTTGAGATAAGACGAGTTCACAAAAAAACTCATAAGGAACAAAAAAATATTTGAGGCAGAAGTTTCATACGATAATCTTACAGAAAAACCCTTCGAAATTTCCTTCCACCTCTGATTTTTGAGATGAGGAATCCCAAGGAAAGTGCATACCACGAGGCATGCAAGTAACTGATCATAATTTTGATTTTTTTTTCGAAAAAACTCATTGTCATAACATTTCACGTTGATTTTTCAAAGATACTTTTTTATTTTCCAAATCTGTATTTATACCTCAAGACATGCAAGTATTTGACCAAAAATTGATTTTTTCAACAAAAAGTTCTCTATTTTGATTTTCTGGCATGATATTCTCACGAGGATGCATGAAAGTAACTGTTAAATGTAATGATTTTTCAAACATTTGCTTTGTCATAAGACTAGAAGTTGATTCTTTTTTGAGTACAATTTGATTTTTCTCGGATTTTTATCCACTATCAATTTTTTATATTCCTGTATAGTAGCAAACTAATCATTTACCATGGTTGTATCTGCCCGATCTCACACTTACTCTCAAACTCTTGTCTTATACGTTTTGCATTTCTATGTAACTTGGTATTTTTAGTCCATAAATGGTGATAGTTATCAGAATCTTTATTCTGCGAAAAAATAAGACAACGATACTCGGTTCATATCTCACGAAGAAACAAAAGAATAGTTGGGGGATTATGCTCTAGTTATTTTTGGTGTGTTGCTAAGTGATTGCTGAGGATCTTAACGTGGAAGAGTGGCGGTGGTATCTGGACTGTCGGTGTCTAGGATGCTCGGCTTCTCGAGACGTTGGAGATAGTTGGTGTAGAGAATCGAGACGAGTTCGGCGGTGAGTAGATCTCCGGCGTTGGTCTAAAGTGACGAAAATTTGAAATGAAAACGTTTTCAGAAAATTATCTTGAATAAACTTCAACACTGCCTAATTTTTTTTAAGTTCACGAAGCTGTCGGGAAAGTACCATATTTCCTAAATTGTGAACTGATGAAAAACTCTCGTATTTTATTGCACCTAATATTTAACAAACGAAAAACCCCTTTGAAGCCCCTTCTCCTCGTCAACTGACATTATTCCATTTTTTCCGATGAATATGTACTTTAACTTTCCATGAAAAAATTGAGTTTTTCAAATAAGAAACGCATGGAAGTTTTCCATTTCTGCATAGTCTCTTGAGCAGATACAATCTTCAATTCGTATCATTGTCAATAACAAACAATTTTCTCTTTTTCACATTTTTCCAAAGACTAGAATCACCTGGATCAGTCTGATGAGGAAGACACCATCACCAGTCAAGGAGTTCTTGACGAACTTCTCAACCTGTCTCTCGTCCGAGGCAGAGTTTTTGTTGACGATTCCGGACACTTGGAGGTATCTGATTAGAGAAACATGAGGAGTACAGTGTGAGGTCATTATTCTTACGTTGTAACAAAGTCAGTTCTGTTCGATGGGACCAGTAGAGCTGCAAGCCAATAGATGAAAGAGACGGTGGCAAGAACTCCGACGACGATGAACCAGAACCAGTAGAAGACATAGATCTTCTCGGTGAACATGTTGATCATCAGTACGCACTGGACAGTCCATCTGTGAAGGGCTCCGAGAACGCGGACCTGTGAATTTCAGAATCAAAGATGATTTCTGATTTCAAACTCACGTTGAAATCACACATGGTGACTCTTGGGAAGAAGCCAGTAGACTCCCATTCGGTTCCTCCAATGATGTTCTGCAATCAGTACTTTGTTAGGGAACAAAACAAGACTCACGTTAAGAGTGGTGTATCCCCAGAGGAAGTTGTCAGTGTTCAGGAAGATCGAGAAGATGTAGAACTGCACAAAGATGTTGAGAATGTAAAGGACCTTGGTGATCAGATAGATGACGGCAAGGAAGTGTCCCGACTTTCTGAGCTTGGAGATGGTTCCAGCGTCAGTCTTGAGTTCTCTCTGGAGCTCCAGGGCTTCTTGGATGTGATGAGCAGCTTTCCTGGTCTGTTCCTGTCTTTCACTGGCGTTGACGTTCTTCTTGACCTTGGCGACAGATTCCAGAACATCCTTGACGTTGATTCCTAGATGCTGGCGTCAGAATTTCATTGTTCAGAAGTCTTACCGGTGTTGGAGTTGAGTGCTTGCCAGATGATGCATGGGACGTAGAAGAGGAAGGCTTGGAACGCTAGCATGAGTGGTACCCACTGATAGTAGCCGATGACCTAAATTGTAACTTTCTCTTGAAATTGTGGTTTCTCTATTTTTCACATTCGGTATCCATTTTTTGTCGGGATAATAACATACCGCCTTGTCTCTCTCGATGAAGTCGTCATCCGGGCGCTCATCTTCTGGGACGAAATAGGAGCCCTTGATGAAGCAGTAGGTCTCGGCATACCTAAACAATAGTTTCTAATCAGAATCAGTAAGCTTTCATTACTCACTTCTCCCATGAGCCGGTGAACTGAGCTGGAACCCAGCACTGGATTGGCTTACCGACGTACTGTGTAGCCGCAAGTGTGATTGCACCGATAGCGACCAGCAGCGAGGTGTACTGGTAAGAGATTCTGTCGATCAGATCGTTCGACTGGTACGAACGTCTAAATGTTACTCATTTTGATGAGATATAATATTGAAAAGTTCAACTGACGCTTTCGTGCAGATCACAAAGAACCTTTGTGTGAGTTAGCGTGTACACTGACGCCAGTCACTACTATAGCAATTTTTCACATCAACTTGAAGTACAATTAACATAAAAGCCTATCACACTCCATTTTCTCCAATTTGGAATTTTTTTCTGATCCATTAAAATAAGTACTCATATAGGAAAGTATAATAAGTTTTCACAATATTTCATCAGTTTTTATTGTACGAACTTCAAGAAGAATAAGATAATTTATTTTTCCTTGAACAGAAGTGACAAGAAAATCGATTTGTATACGATTTTTATTTCTCATTAAAACTGTGATTCATGATTTATAGAAAAACATGTCTTTCATTATTGTTTGAAGAAAAGCACTAAAATATTGGTAACGGACTTCATATCACCAATATTTCTCGTTTTCCAAAAACATATCAACTCGGGACATCAGTTCTAAACTTCTAAAGAGTTTGGACCTATAAAAACTATGTTTGGTCACTCAGTCACACTACAAACCCTTTCTTCAACCAATTTCCCTAATTTCACTTTCATCATCATTCTAGTGTGTTCAGAATTGTGTACCCTCTGTGTCTTTCAACAAAATCGATACAAATTATGCACGAGAGAGAAAGAACAGAAGCGAAGGTCAATCGACCCACCTGATGCGATTAATGTATGGGACAATCGCTCCGATCATCCTGCTTGTGGAGGACCCTGAATTTGTATCTTATAGTGTAGTTTGGACAGGTGTATAGAAAATGTTGAAATAATGTGGTGAAAGGAGGGAAGTGATGGAATTCAACGAAAAAATGAGAAATCCGAATGGGAATTTCTGCCTTTGAGCGCCTTAGTACGAGTAAAAAACTGTTTGAAAGTGCATGAAGGCAGTGGCGCAAGGGTGCAAGCAAAGTTCAAAATTTGGCGCTTGAAATGACGCAATACGCATCTTAACAAAAGGCACCGCTGAGGAAGATGCTCTCTGAGAGTCGTGTTCTCATTGCTGTTGTGTTCAGAATGTACGGAAAAATGCTGTCTGCAGGCACGCTGAATGATTCATAGCAATGATTGTGAGACACGTTTTCGTAAATTTGATGCTGGGCACCCATACAATTCTGGTGGGCAGAGTGGTACACCCAATAAATGACTCTCCCTTGGTGCACTTATTGTTAACCTTTAGTGCGTTGACTCACTGGGAGCGCCTACATTCGAACGCTCTGGTTAGTTGAGTTAAGATGCTGTTCATTTTTGTTCACTCAATGAGAACTGAGGGGGAATGAAGGAAAAAGACAACCACACTCTTTGATGAAAAAAGGCAACTGTAATGTAAGCAATATAGGCGGCGTGCAAAGAGAATTGCATATGAAATGTATCGAATTTGAATTTGCCTAATTTACATGAGAATATGTTGGTGAGTTGTATGTTGGAAGAAACGCGTCTGTGTGATGGTATCTAAAGGTGGTCCAGAGATGACCTTGCTCCCGTCAGAATGCCTCATATGAATGCCAGTTGTACTTGACCGCGTGCGTAATGAGTGAAAAGGCGCGAGATGGTGTTTCTCACTGTTCTTTTTATGAGTTCAAAAGTTTTTTTTGTGAGAACTTCATAAGTTCGAAAAAATAAATTTTGAATGAATTACAATGATATGAAAAATCTACTGTGAAAATTTGCAGTGGAACTAAATTGGTAACCAGAAAATTACCACTTTGGTCAGATGAGTCGAATCTACTTTTTTGTTTCAAAAAGGAGAACATACATATCTCTGAAGGTTAATTTTTTTTGAAACATAACCCAATGACTTATATAACAGTTTTTATTGAGTATCTGTAAGAGGATAGGCTTGGAGATAAACTTTTTTCTCCGTATAAATAAAAAAAATATGGAGAGAATGTAAGCTCAACGTTGCACAAAACTGACTGAATTGATGGAATGATGCTCCTTCCCAAAACATTTGCTTTCACTTTCATACAATTTTTAAGTGCTTCCGATTTCTATCTACGCTCTTACTCATCATTTTTTCTCCGTCTCTGACACACTCTCTCCGTTTCTTTCTTTCTCACACTTTCTCGCTCTCTCTCTCTTTCGCTCTCTCTCTCTCTCTCTCTCTCTCGCTCTCTCTCTCTCTCTCTCTCTCTCTCTCTCTCTCTCTCTCTCCTTTTTCTCTCTTTCTCTCATCAGTGATACAACAAGTTTTTGAATCAAAAATCTTTCAATAGAAAGCTACTGATACATAGTATCGAAGAGAGTCGTGAATTAATGAGAAATGTCAAAAAAAGATGAGATGGTGAGAAACAAAACCGAAAACAGTGAAAAAGCGTCCTTGAATGGCTGAGTTGTGTATGATCTGATGAAAACAAAAAGATAGAAGAGAGAGGTTTTCTCATCAGGAGGTCGTTAACCTGCATGTGTGGGTCAGGGCTGCCGACAGTTTCAACAAATGCAAATACCATATAACGCCGTATTTCTATTGTAGTGCGTACTTGTATGTCTGCATGGTTTACTAACGTCAAAAATCGATTTTTTTTTCTTGTAGAGATGATTCGTTTTGAACAAGAAGTGCTGTCTTCACGATTAACAATTGTTAATTTATTGATGGAATCTGTTGTTTTAGAATGCCGAGAGCAGTTGAATGCTAACAAAACAAATGTGTTTTAAAAATAAGAGAACTGTTTTTTTTAATTCAGAGACAACTGGAATTTTCAGAGCATTCACAGATTCTTTATGAATACTAAGTAATTAAGATAACTTTTCAAAAAAAATGGCTTTTTGAGGGAACGTTTCAAACAAACGCGTTTGAAATGGTGCCTTGAGCGACGCACTACATAAAAGTATGTAACTCAACAGTAGGGACATAGAGGGAGCGGTAACGTGAAAAGAGGTTGACTAGAACCGGTTGTACGTCGACATTAATTCATCGTGGGGACTAAACGTTGAAACCACAAAATATCAAAACAATGAATTGTTTATTCAGTGATTTAGTTGCGAATAATATAAAACAAGTGTATGTTTTCTATGTGGGAAGTTGTTTTGCAGTGATAACATACCCATAAAACGGTGTTGTGGTTTCAAGAATCGAAGTTTTTCAAAGTTCAAATATTGAGCCAAGATGAAGAATAAGTAAAACGCATGCATGTGATTTCTTTCTTTTACACTCGCATTCAGAATGATGCAATTGGACTGTCAAAATGATGAATATAAAAAAATGTTACTGAAACTTAAAAAGACGGAAAGTTTACTTCATGACTTATCCGCTGTGCTAAAACCAAGAAAATTTGTTAATTATGATTTATTGGAAAAAAACACATATGTAAAACAGAAAGATTGAATCGAAGACATTTGGTTTGACATAGTACCCATATAAAGTGAAATACTTCATACTTTTTAAGCATCGTTTTGGAGAAATCTCAGCCCTGTCACGATCAGTACACCGGTGTAGACGTAGCGAGTAGCATCAGAGGATGAAGTCTGAGCGCTTTTTGGTACAAGGTCCGTTTCTTCCATTTTCTCGTAGGAATCCTGCAATCCTGTCTTTCAGACAAAAATACAGAGAAGAATGAAGAATAAAGTAAGATAGAGGGAGATAGAGAGAGAGAGGGAGAGAGAGAGGGAGAGAGAGAGAGAGAGAGAGAGAGAGAGAGAGAGAGAGAGAGAGAGAGGAGAGAGAGAAAGGGAGAGAAAGAGAGAGAGAGAGAGAGAGAGAGAGAGAGAGAGAGAGGGAGAGAGAGAGAGAGAGAGAGAGAGAGAGAGAGAGAGAGAGAGAGAGAGAGAGAGAGAGAGAGAGTGAGAGAGAGAGAGAGGGAGAGAGAGAGAGAGAGAGAGAGAGAGAGAGAGAGAGAGAGAGAGAGAGAGAGAGAGAGAGAGAGAGAGAGAGAGAGAGAGAGAGAGAGAGAGAGAGAGAGGGAGAGAGAGAGAGAGAGAGAGAGAGAGAGAGAGAGAGAGAGAGAGAGAGAGAGAGAGAGAGAATTCAGACACAAGTTAAACCAAACCGTCAACATTTTCCCAATCTTCTCCAATTGTTCATCATTTGCTGCAGCTTTCAAAGCATTCCTCACGGTTTCCGAAATGTTTTTGTCGCGTTTTACAATCGGTACCCATGCCACTTTTGGTCTTGCTGAATTTACTCTTTAGAAAAACCCGTGTTAAATCTCACCATTTGATTCGTCTCCGGTTGCTAAAATGGCGATCACTAGAAAACACGTAGTGAGGATGAAACAGTTGCGAATCATCGAGTTGAATTCTGAACCGAAGAAATTCTGAATATGAAAAAGAAGGGAATTGAAGACATGAGGATGATAGGGGGACTCATCTCACTAGTGCTCTCAGATTGCATTATTCACGATCTGATGCCAGAACGGCTGGTCGTGTTTCATTGGATTAACTTTTGCACAGGGAGAGTGAGCTCCGGGGATTGTTTGTTCTCTCGAGTTTGTTAAATCTCACACTTTATCCGATTGCTTCCTGTTAGTCGACAAGTTCGAGAATGTTACATTATGGTGAAAGACAATACGACACATTTCCGACAGAAATGATGATTATTTCGAAAACTCTTTATGGAAAAGAGATTTTTTCAAATTTTCAAAATTTGAAAAATTAGAGGTTGTAAGTGGGAGACAATGAAACGAGTTTATCATGAAAACTTTCAAATTCCATTTCAATAAGGAAAGTCTTCATCTAAACAACAAGAAAGTTTGTAAAGTATTTTTAATATATGAAGTTTATGACATTACCTTTATTAACTTTCATACTCGTAATACCTACCGTAACATCCGTAACACTTTTGCCAACCATACAGAATGAAGTTTATGACAAAATTAATAATTTCCATTTTGTTTTATGAAAAAAAACGTACGTACGAGCCAGTTTAATTTGTACTCGAAGAAATTCTAGAAACTCAAGAACATCATCTAGAAGTTAAACTAAGAAAATGAAACTGTTTTTCTCAAAAACCAGTAATTTATGGGGTGTTTAATTTTCAAGACAAGTTCATTGCTTTCCGGCTTATAAACTGAATCTTTAGCAGCATTTGGGAAGGCTAGAATTGTGAGATTAAAGAAAACCGAAATCAAGTACGCCGCAACTTGATCTGGAAAGCAGTGCTGATGCACCGAGCGTATTAGATGTCATTTCGTCTAAGAGGGTTCTGCATCCGAGAGACTCGCGGGTATATCCATGTAGCCAGAAGTGCTTTTGGAGTCATCGACACGCATTTATAAACACGTTCGTTCCATGTGAACTCTCGTCTAATCCCATTGTTCGCGTTTGCTGACTGAATAAACTACAAGATTGGAAATTAGGGGGTATTGGGTCCTTACTATTCTCCGGAGAAATAGCCGGGAAAACAAAAGTGAGCGGGATTGCACGAAATTTGGCTGGACTCGTTTTTTGCTTTGAAATTAGAGTCTGGGAAGCTTGAAGCTAAGATTCCAATGAGTGAAATGAAGAACCAACGGGTTGAATTCGTATCCGTTGTACTGATTGTACAAAACATCTGCGGAGGTCTGAGTACACATCTGTTCTCGCGTTTTTGTTTGAGAAAGTGGAAAACATGCGAAAACCGCAATAACTAATTGATGGTGACTCGAGAGACACCTGTCGAGGCAAAAATGAAATATGAAACATGATCCGAACTCACAAACAATTGATAGGACCGCAACGTTTTGTTTTAGAGCTTACGCGAGAGCACTAAATGAGCATTAGGAATTTGCATAGGGCCATGAACCTCTGTTGCGATCTATCTCCTAAGAGCACACAAGGGAGCCTTTCACGTCATTTTCACCCGTCTTTATTGGTTTTTGCTCGGAGAGTACTAATGGAAACTGGTAGTCTGTCAGGAATAATGTGTAATGGCTGGGAAAAAACCAAGGTGATAAAAGTTTATTATGTGAGAAGAAGAATTGTGGTTCACTTTTAGTCAGAGGAACATTGAGAATAAACAAATTGAAGATGAAGGGAGAAGAAACAAAAGATTGTAGCTATTTTATGTTGTCTCATTGGGTGATTTTATTGCTGTCTAAACTTTCGGGGGAAGAGAGAGAGAGAGAGAGACAGAGAGAGAGAGAGAGAGACAGAGAGAGAGAGAAAAAAAAAGTAGGAGAACGTTTGAAACCAATAAGTGAGTAGTAGGTAATATGGAGGGATGTAGGAAGCAGCTCCATGGATACCCTTAATCATTCGCTCATTATGTAACATAGCGAGTGTGTGCTAGGCTAATTAACTGTTGGGAATTGTTTGGGTATAATGATACAGTTCAATTACACAACTAATCGGTAAAATACTTGTAAGAAGGGTATGGTTATACTCTCGAACATGTATATTTCTTGTGGATTACTCTGAAAAAGTGGCAAAAAAAAGGCACACACTTGTGCTGTTTTTTGGATTATTTGTTTTCTCAATACATAAACGGCGGGGGTTGTCTTGATAATCTCGATTTTTTGAAAATTGATTTCATTTGATCCTTGAAAAACGGTGTTTCCTTATTTTCACGCAAAATTATTAAATCCACATTCTGCTTGCCTTTTTTGTCAAAATATGGTCATCTGGATTGACAAGCATACATATGTATGTATAAAGAATAATTGTTTGGAACAAATTTTTTTGATGTTACTAGTATTGAACTTTTTTATGTTGAAAGAACTATTTAGTTCCAGTCTACTTTAAGGCTTCATCAATCATCACGCCACTCCTTTTCCGTGAATCACCTGGCGTATTTTGGTGTCAGCGTACAGGAGCGAATTGTCCGCACGGGACAATGGTTCAGTTTCGGGGTTCGTGTGCTCTCAAGTACTTCATCACCTCAGGACTCTCTGCATATTTGTCGTGTCACCTATTTGCATTCCTATTTATGCTCATTACACTGTAACTGCTTTACCATCAGGATCATTTTCTCAGATTTTGAAAATTGGACACAGTTTACTTATTCAATTCAATGTTATTTTTTCAATAATTGGACGGACTTTCCTCATTCAAGCAGTGATTTGAGTACTAAAAATTTGAACTCGTTCAGAGAAAATGAAACTTATTCTGTTTGTTTTGTAGTTTTTTCATCAATCATTGTATCGAAAACGTAGTTTTTGCAGTATTTTTCTAACTAATTCTTGTTTATCCGTTTTAAATAAAAAATTCCAGAATAAAAATCTTCTTTTTTCGGTTATCAGGCGATATTCTGCCAAAAATGCTTTACCCACGAAAACTATATCAGAGACGATTGATATCTCGCGAACAAGAAACTTCTTCATTCCCGCATTCTTTCCAAGGTGTAAGTAGACATGTTGAGAAGGTGATAAATCAGAATAGGTTGATATCGTGTAATCATTGTATCTATCACCTAAAACAACGTATGTCAAACAATCTATTGTTGCCGAAAAGTTGCTTCAGATAGTTTATATTACTGTTTTGTTGATACGCAATCCTAGTTTGACCTTTTGTTCAGTGCACACTCGTTTTCTATTTCGATTTCGTTTTCTGTTATGTAAAATGTCACCTGATTCATGAAAATCACAATGAATGCAATGCAAACAGTATTTGCGAAACGCTACATGCTACTCGTTTAAGGCTAACTGAGGCAGCTGGCTGTTTCTATGGATAGGGTCACTCTTTTCAAGCATCGGTGGTTCAGTGGTAGAATGCTCGCCTGCCACGCGGGCGGCCCGGGTTCGATTCCCGGTCGATGCAATTGTTTTTACCTATCTTCCAAAAACTTTGTTGGAGTATAAGAAAGAATGCATTGCCTTCAAGAAAGTTCCACTGAACTTTAACAAAATTGAGTTTTATTCAATCTCTTTGAAAGCATCTTCTCTTCAGTTCATGAATGATGTTCTTCAAGACTTTTCTATTTCTTTGTTAGTTTCTTTCTCTAGTTATTCTGATACTCGTCACGGTCATACAATATGAAGTGTGATCCCATGTATGTGTTCAGGTGTAAACTTTGATCTTTTTTGCTTACAATCTATGAGGACACAGAAATTCCCTGGTTCAAATTGATATTCTTTTATTTACGCGGGTAGAAATAATCAGCTTGTTGTTGACCTCTGTGCCGATTTGAGGCACCGGCCGCTGCGCAGTTTCCGGTTTTTGGTGCACATCACTGTCAGCTAATTTTAGGCTATCTGTTGGATGACATTCGGTTGCCGTTGTTGCCACTTTGATCTCGGTGTTCCACGGTTATTGAACCTTTCTTGTCCTGTTCGTATTTATTGTCATTGGATAGCTTCCAGACATCATTTCATTTTTCATCTGTTGAGTCACTCTGATAAAAGACTGTTCCTATTCAATGGGAAGCAGGAACAACTTCTTTTTGTGAAATTTCTCAAGTTCTATTTTACTTCTTCAATCTCAGCATACTTTTCAAACAATAAGTAGAGAATAAAACCAGACTAGAGACAGCAATAACAAAAGTGCTGGTAGAAACGCTGTGAGCTTATAATTTCCTGTTGAACATGTACAATCTTCTAGTAATAGGGCGATACGGCATTAAAGCATGATGTTTCCTTGCTCTTGAGAACTGCTTCATGCGGTACTATTGGTAATGTAGACATGGTTCCACGATCGATATCCATCCGCTTATTTGTTTTGTAAAAAAAATTCATTATAATAAATTTCTCAGTTATCTCAAAGAAAAATGTCTTCAATCCATGAAAGTTTTTTTTAAATTTCTTCCTCACGTGACAGTCTGTTTTCCGTTCATCGGTATCCAATATTATCAATATTTTTAATATAGCCTCCCAAAGTGAATAACTTTCATCGAACTCTGATTCACCGAGAAATAAATATGTCAAAACTACTTTCCATTGATATGGGATCAAGAGAACAAGCCTTGATTACCAGATGTGTTTGGTTGCCACCAGATGACCAGCGCATACCTGGTCAAAAAACAATCGGCAGTCTTTTTGTTCTTCTTATCATAAATTACACTAAGAATACACGGTGCCCGACGCAGTTAGTTCAAAGACGAATTTCTGATCTCCTCACTGAGTACCTCATACGTAGTTACTTGAGAACAAAAAAGTTGAAGGATGCTTCAGATGGGCACTTTTCCACAGTCCACATCTCCTTTTTCATTCTTCTTTTCTTCCTATAACTTCGTTCGTCGAGAGTTCATCTGGTTCGAACCAGTTTCTGACGAACAAATCCGATAGAAGACACCACACCCGTTCGGGGGTATCTATTCCTTCCTTCCTTGTCTGTTCTGTTGTCAATGTTGTTTTTTTCCTTTCTATTTCTTTGAAAAAGGAAGTCGATGTTGAGATATTTCTAGAGTTTATTTCTAGAGGTGATTTTTCCCAAAAGTCAACGTTAGTCTATGTATTCATTCCATAAAGTTTGTACAATGACAAAGTTATTCTCAAATTTGAAAAGAAATCAGCCCAAATCGTAATCCTAATATTTCAGATATTTTGCCTAAAAGCTCAAACTACAGCCAGCAATAGGAGTTCTAAATCATGAGTGTTGCAAATGATTTAACGTTTTTGTTCAAAGAAAAAGTTCGAAATTAGATAATCTTTTGTTTCGCGATGAAATTCTCGATTTCCAACCAGAAAATAACAGTGAATGAAACAAAAAACGAACTAAATTGAAATTATATAATCTATTGATTTTCAGAAAAAAAGTTAGTTGCAACAAACTTCTCTCTATATGTTCTTAACCATCACAGCTTTCGGACTACATTTGTTCTTCGTTCCATCAGCAAAACACAATTGTTTTCTGCTCAGAAAACCTGCCAGAACCCATTTCTGAGCATTATTTGCACTCAATTCAATTTCAAATGACTTGTATTCGGTCCAAACTACGTCACACCAACAGAGAATAAACAATCCTGTTCATGAATATTCCTGTAGTACAAAGTGTTTGTTTTGTTGATTATTAAAATATGCATCTGGATAACATACAAAAGGTTTACTACTTGTTGGGAACTAAGCATGTTTTGCCAGAGAAGGGAAAATATTTTCTGAATCAAGATTGTCAATTCTGAGCTTCCAACATCATGAAAAGTCCTAAAAATGCTGTTTTTGCACATCTTTATAGAAAAGATCATTTCTTATCTCAGTTATTTTTGCTTTCTCTGTCTGCAGACAAATTGTTGTGCATCACATCCGGTTGGTAGATCAAAATTTTGTTCCCACTCACTTCGAGTTATTGTTGCTTGTTTTCAACTCCTCGGACACATGTGTTAGGTCTGAAAATAATTGCAACACCCCCCCCAGCTTCATTTCAATTTTGTCGGTTTTCCCTTTCTCTCTCAAACACGCTGATTCCAGATGATTCTATTACTGATGCTTGCAACCGCTGTGGTTGCCGATATTGCTACTTACGGCTATTCACCCAAAGGTGTCAACCCAACGTTGTACTCTCCGGAAGACAGGTCAGCACAATGAGCATATACATTTGTTAACTGTTTGAGTACTCAATAAAATCAATCTTAATTTCACTTTTTTCCTGGAAAGAGAAGAAAACAAAATATCATCCTAGTACTGCACGTGAGTGAAAATCACAATTTTGAATTCCACATAAATTTAATACAATGCAACAAACCATAATTGAAGTTTTTTGGTTAGAAACATATTGAGAACGTTAAAACCAAAACGGATCCAGATAAAAGTGACATAACCCCAATCAACAAAATATGTATGTAGTTTCTATATTCCAGCATTATTCAACTCGATGAAAACACGTTCAATGACACTGTGTACTGCAATGATGGCGAATGCAGCTCCTATCTGATTGAGGTGGGTTGATAGATCAATAAGAATGAGCTTTGACAAAAAACTAGAAAGGAAAATCTGAGAATAACTGAACTTTATGAAGCTTGATCAAATAATGAAATGTGACTTAAACGGAGATCAGTATGAACGTTTCAGTTCTATTCCGACTGGTGTGGTCACTGCAGATCCTTCGCCCCTCTATACAAGAGTTTGGCTAAGGATGTCGACAATTGGAAAAACATTGTCAAGGTATAACGTCCATGTGTCAAAATCATGAATGGTTTTTAGGTTGCCGCGATTAACTGTGCCGATTCCGTCAACGAACATGTCTGCAAGAGCAATGGAGTTCACTTCTTCCCTCTGATCAAGTACTTCCCGAGAAACTCATCGGATGCACTGGAGAGCTCTAAACTGGAAGCGTATCCCTTCTTATCTAAAATGCGTGATCAGCTTACAAAGGTGTCGTTGAATGAAAACTTAGTTTCATGAAAGTTTCAGGCAATTATGGATGACTATGCTATCAACCGATTTTCGGACTGGCCTTCTTTCGATTTTCTTGGAGAGTGAGTTGATTTTCCAGAAGAGTTTGGAGAATAATATATTTAAATTTAATCATCAGAAAAATTCAACATGAACACCATGAGAGAGAGAAAGAGAGAGAGAGAGAGAGAGAGAGAGAGAGAGAGAGAGAGGGAGAAAGAGAAACGAGTAAGAGGGAGAGAAAGAAAGAGAGAGAGAGAGAGAGAGAGAGAGAGAGGGAGGGAGAAAAAGAAAAGAGTAAGAGGAAGAGAAAGAAAGAGAGAGAGAGAGAGAGAGAGAGAGAGAGAGAGAGAGAGAGAGAGAGAGAGAGAGAGAAAGAGGAACGAGTAAGAGGGAGAGAGAGAGAAGATTGTGAAAACATACGAGAAAAATTCGGTTTATGCAAGAAGAACACGACTTTTCTAAATGTAATTTTAAAGATATCGATTACTTCTCAGAAACATGAAAATATACGTTAACGTTGTGCAAATATTTTTCCAGTGTTGTGACCTACGGAGAACTCTGGAATGGAGCTCCAGCATCAGCTCAACACATGGCTGTCATTTTTGAGAACAACCAAGCTAGTTTGATCGGTGCTCAGGTGGGTCGAAAAGTTATCACATCATGAAAACAACTTCAGCTTCTACTCGATCTGAGCCCACACAGGGATCGTCTCATCGGTCGTAGATGTCTGAAGAGCCATCCACTCGCTGAAGCTCTCAAGCTCACCGATTTTCCTGCTATGGCCATTTTCAAGAGAGGAGAAAGGAAACCTGTTCTTGTTTCTGAGTGAGCTCACTTTTGAGTATGTCCACAAACGTTTTTTAGACTCCGACGACTTCTGATGAAAGAAATAAGTGAATTTCTGGACACTCCAGCAGAATCCTCTGAAACTGATCTTCAAACAATTCAGTTTAGCAGCAGGAAGAATAGAACTCAGAACAACGAGTGTGATGTCAACCCTGAAAAGTACTTTTTGATTTATCTCGGGGGTTGTTCAATAACTTTCAGATGCAAAAAACGCTTCTTCGTTTCGGAAGTCGACATGTTGAAGGCCATAAGATATGCTCTATTCAGAGAAACTGCTAGAAATTGTGAGAAGCTTTCCAACTCAGATAAATGAGAATGTTTAAGCCGAACCACTACAAGCAGCCAATCTATCAGCACTTCATTCGTTCGTCAACTTGTTAGCTGAAAATTTCCCAACCCAGACTATCGAAGGAGATAGTGATAACAAGGTGGGTATTGTTTTTTCAAAATGCGAAAATTAGTATAAATCATGGCAAAACATGATAATTCAGACTCTGATCTACCTGGACCGCTCCAACCGTGCGGTACGTGTGTTTTCACGTCTTCGTGACTGGATCGCTGACAAGGGACTGCAAGGAGTCGTGGAGATTTCTGATTGGCAGAGTGAATTTTTGGCTGCTGAGGTGAACTTTGGACGTTGATTGAAATGACACACTAGCGTGATGCCGTGGATAGTAGAAGTCTCAAAACCAAAAATCGACTTTTCAACATTTTACAGAACACTCTAACACAATTGCATGAAATTTTGAAAGCATGATAACAATGATGACCTATTGATTCAAAAACGATTAAAAAATCGCGTAAAACAGCACGGAGAATTCGAATTTAAAAATGAATAGAAACATTATGTACTTTTTGTTCAGGAAGCTGCCGGACATCCATTCCCATTAAATGCTGAATGGGAGCACTGTGCTGGCTCATCGGGTCAATTCCGTGGTTACACTTGTGGACTATGGACTTCGTTCCACGCCATTTCAGTCTCTGCATACAACAATTGGCTATCCAATGTCAGCGGTATGTTTGCTTTGAAAAACTGACAAAGATAAATCAGATCTGAAGTGAAATATCCAGTCGCTAAAATCTAAATCTGCGCATCTTTCTTTTTCAAAATCTGCTCATTTTTTTAAAAGAACTGTGTTAAAATATTGTGAAGAAAAAAATTGTTCTGATGTTTTCGTTCAGAATTTCTCAGATATGGCTGTTAATCGCATCTTTGAGTAAAAGTGAAGGCAACATTCACTGTGTCTAGTTGATATCTTTCAGCAAGAGTTCAAGAACGGGTTGTTTCAAAACTTTATCGAGATACTAATCTTTCAGAAAATTGATATTTTAAATTAAAATAATCAACAATCATCGATTTTTGTTCAGATTCGTCTCACCCACTCCCACCACTACAAGCGATTCGTGACTGGGTAGGATCGTTCTTTGGATGTATGCACTGTCGGGAGCACTTCCTGCGCATGACAACGTCAACTTTCAAGATGGAGGCTAATGTGAAATTGCCATAAAAGAACTTTTAACAAAAATAATTCAGGTCCGAAAACCAGAAGACGTTTTCCTCTACTTGTGGAAGGCTCACAACATTGTCAACGCTCGTCTCAAAGGCCGCGAAACTGAGGATCCACTTTTCCCAAAGTTCCAGTTCCCAGCGAAATTCCTTTGCGAGAACTGTAACGAAGAAGGGTTGACAGAGGCTTCAGTCCAGCCATTCCTCTTGGACTATTATTCCAGAATCAAACCATTCCCAGTACAATAGAGAAATCGTTGTGCTCCACACATGAAATACTTAATAAGTTATTATTCCCCTATGAGTGTCACGCGCCGAACAGTATTACCACACAGAAATTATTTGAATGCCACTTCGGTTGAAAGTTAACAACTAATTCACTTTTAGAAGATTTTTCCACTGCCCCTTCCACTAAAAATTCATTCAAGACCAGAGATTTGTTATTTTGCATTCAACAAAAAGTTCTTGCCCACATATTGTGTGGAACTATCTGTTAATAAATGTATTATTAGAATGTGCGAAGATTGATTGTTCAAACACGAGGGAAAGAGGGAAAAACTACAACAGACAACAAAGACATTTAAAATCCATAGAAACCCTTTTGACATGTGCTACGTATTGTAATGGTCTTTATGGACTTCTTCCGAGCATCGAATTCCTGATTGTTCTTCAGTTGATGTTTTTGCATCATTTAAAACGGTAAATAGATCAAAATGTTCACCGAACATTGGTTTTTTGTTTCTCTTTTTCTTTAAAGCCAATACGATCGTGAAAATCTAGACTGTACACAAAAAACCATTTCTCACGGTTTATAAGTTTTTTATTTGATCATGGCTGCGAATTGTCATGAAATGGCATACGGAATAGAATAAAAGGAAACACATTTTCTAGATTCTCATCAGTGCTCAAGAATATTAACTAACAATCTTTTTTTGGTACATGTTTTATGACGTTATCTCTTTCGGCTCGATGGATAATTTTCGTACACAGCAATTAATTGAGTGGAACACTGTTCATACAGTTTCCTCATTCGACTCAACTTCACTCTCTGACTGATAAGATTCTGTTTTTTGACAAAAACCCTCCAAAAATCGAGAATTGGGTTACAATCAACATACGAAAACTGCTCGTTTGTTGATAAAGAAATCACTGTTCGTTGCAGTTTTGTACAGGAAGTTGTAAGAGAATTTTTCGATCAGGGCGTTCGTGAAGAGTTTCGAAGTAGATTTTTGATAAATTTCGAATCAAAAATTGGATGTTAGCTGATGATTTATTCGTGCGCGATAAAAATTTTGCAATGAGCCAACACTCATACAACTCCCGCTGCTCACTAGAGTCAATTCTTGATTCGAAAACCTACTCAACCGCTCTAATGTTTTGGAACTATTCTGTCCGGACACGGAAAAATGATTCATCTGTGTTCATTATTGTCTGACTGGACTAATTTAACCTTTTTTGTGTGGAGCAGGCAATGTGCATCAACAAGACTGCTTCAGTGTTAAGAACCTTCCAGTTTTCAATCGTTCTGTACTCAGCTAACGATGCAAGGATCTTCACAATACCTTATCTGACTGTACAGGGTGAACCATAAGTATTGGTCAATCACTTTGCGTGTAGTATGCTGCCACGTCACGGGTCAAAATTCAATTTTTAAAATTTTATTATTTTTGTATAACCTTTAGGTATATTCCCTTGAAATTTCGTCTTCATGTTTTCACTTTAACAGGAAAACTGACACCATAACCATACCACCCTTCACTTTTCAAAAAGTCAAATGAGGAAGAGCACCTGCTGGAGATCGTTCAAGAGCTCGACGTTCCTCGATGCCCAGTCTGGGAAACATCAAAACAGTTTAAAACGCTTGATACACTTTGAAAATAAGAAGACATTTAATGAATTCTGCGCCACGTGGCAGAGGTTTTACAACCGACCAATACTTACGGCGCACCCTGTATTTTGTAAATTTCTACTGGGAACAATAGAGATATGCGTTTAAGGTTCTGACAAAGATTCTTCATTAGAGAACTCTCCTATTTCAAACAAAAATAAACACTATATGTAGATCGATAACTGAATCATTTTGATCGCTTCAATCAGCTCTGTTTTACGCAAAGTATCTGATCTTAGCAGAAGTTTACATTTTCATTCTAAGTAGATGGATTCTGTAACAGTTCGAGAAAACAGTATTTATTACGAAAATTACATAAACAGAAAACTAGAGCACGGAAGAGCCGGACGATGAAAATGCATTGGTCTATGTAATATGTAGTCACGGGATACAGAAGGCAAAAAGTTGGAGAATGAGATCAAAGTTTTAGATCACGCAGGAGTCTTAATATTCTTTCACGTAGTAGGGACAGTTGCTGAAATTCAGAACATGAGATGCATATTTCATCTTTCGATCTGGATCATAATTATAGTGTAGCGCGTATGTGGCACATGAACAATTTCAAAAATTTTATGAGCTTGTGATCCGCTGTACTATTTTCAAACACTTTAATTACTAGTTACAAGAATTGAAACCCACTTTAGAGCGTGATTCTCGGCTCCTACAGCCATGCAGATCTGGCATGGGTTCAGGTTATGGAGCGTTCTGCAGTTGTAGCGAGTGTGTGTATGCCAGAGCTGTGACCAAACGGACTTGCAGTAGGTGCACTGAAACAACTGAATAGTTAGAACTTCGACGAGTCAGCTTACGTGATATCTTTCGTCGAAGGTTTTTGGCACCGGCTTCGGAATCGGGGCAAACGGTGTCTGGTTCAGCTGCTGGAGACGTCCGCGCTGGTACAGTCTCGGCTGAACTGGGCGTGGCATGTTCTGAAAAATTGCACTACTTGAGTTCAAAACATTTTTCCTACAATGTTCGGTGGCATCTGGATGTTGAGGATTTTTTCACTGACGTCTTTTGCAATGTAGTCGTTGTAGAACATGACATCTTTGATGTATTCCTGTTCTCTATGTGTCGGTCTGAAGCCATCAGGCATGTTTCGAGACGAGACGACTTGCTGGGGTGGAGCGACTTGTTGCTGAGATGTCGCGCCTTGTTGGACAAGAACTCCTTGATGAACAACAGGGCCTTGTTGATAGAACGGTCCTCGATGCATGGCAATTCCTTGTGGGATCGACGCTGCTTGGTTGAAAAATGCTGCATCCGGGAAGGGTTGTTGGGTGAACGATCCATGCTGAGGAATACCGTGGTTGTTCATGGCTGAAATAAAAGTGTTGAGGAAAGCGTAATGGTACGTGCAGAATGAAGCCACGATTATGAGTCGCTGCAGGAGGAAGATAAAACAACACTGAATGGGAAAGGGTAAGCGCATTGTGCTTGAGTGAGTGGGGGAATAATGAGTAATCTTGAACCGACTGTTGCGTTCATTGATCTCTGACTGTCTGCGCGGTCATACACACCACAATAAGTGATCATGTCAGTGCTTTTCTTACGGTAGGATTTTAGCAATGCTGTTCAAAATGATGCAACCCTGTTTTAAGAACGGTTAATAAGAAATCGAACTGACTAAATCAGTTAGAACTTGATCTGAGAAATATGAGATTATCCTAAGATGAAAGATGAACAAAAAAGACGTGAGTAGTTCAAAAAGGCCATGGCCCATACGCGTAAAGTGAGGAATCAATATCTCCGCCCATTCTGTACTGTGAATTGTGTAATGTTTTTCCTTTTTGACTCTAGGACACGAGAAAAGTGCTCCTCGGGACGTTTCGGGTGTTTCACACCACCGACGAATGAGAATGATGCAATGCAGGGAAAGTGACTGATTCCGTTCGACTACCGTTACATAAAGTTGTGGTTGGCTCAAAAGTACAATATGTAGATGTTTTTGAAGTAACTCTAGGATGATACGAAAGGAAGAACGCTGCGATCTAACATTGGGACCAGGAGAATCCAGATTTTGAGTAGTCACAGACTCTTTAAAACGAAAGAATTTGTCTGAATGTTGCTTTCCTGGCCTGACTTTTTGAGATATGTAGAAAAATGAAACTTCTGTGACATTCAATTCTTTGATGGGTTTAATTCAAATGCGTTCTTTCAAGATATAATGTAGAAATAAACAAGGATAACGTGATCGAGAGAATTCAAAAAGAAAACATTGAGAGAGTATTAAAGGTTTCAGAAACCATGAAGCTGAAATAATAGGCGGGAGCTAACGATTTCGGTAGCGTATGTCATAAGGTAATCGAGGTTGTCATGGATTTAGGGTCATAACGTCGTATCAGAATATGGCTTGGGATGATTACAAACAACTCTCACTATCGACAGAGCTAATAGAGGAACGATTAGATACATCAGGCTTTTTGTGATGACTGAAAATGTCTAGTGTGAAGTAAATGTCTAGTGTCAAGCTGTTTTGTGATGACTGAAAATGTCCGATGTGAAGATCGGATGTGATATGTCACTAAAAGTGTCATGAAACAGAGGAAAAAAGTAGGTGATGTTATCACTTATTTAGTAATGAAAACACTCTAACAACATCAAATGATCCAAGGTAGGTCATTTTTTTTGATCTACACATTATTTCCAACTACACAAGATCAGGCAACTGAGTCGTTTTTCAAGACAAATTCCATCACTATCAGCGTATTTGAGAGAAAAATGTCTACAGTAAAAGAAAAATTGTCCATGGTGAATAAAATCCATACCTTATTACCAAAAAGTTACTATGTTTCAAAAAGAAATGTGTGAAAGGGGTAAAAAACGATGGTTCCAACTCAACTCTTTAGCCAATCGGTTACCAACAGATAATGAGTTGATTCAAGTTTAAAAAAAGAGTATTCTATCAATCAATAAAATGAAAACGGTCGAACACGGTCTAAATGACCATTTTCTCACAAAAATATGGTGACACATTTATGGCCTACATAAGTAAATAGTCCGATGGTTTTTCTTTATTGCTTTTTGTGCCCGTTGCTTCTATGCTTCAAAACGGTTGAGTTTTTGACAGATTTATTACAGGAATGTTGAACAAATTACATGATACTAAAACATAGACAGATTTTTTTGGGGATGACATAATGAAAAGGGGTGGGGTGTATTATTCGACAACGTGCTTTAAAATTTTCATGATTATGTGAAATAACTAAAAAAAAATGCTCGAAAACGTTAACCAACACTCGTACATTCTAACAATGTCACTTTTTTTCAGATAAAAAAACAAAAATATACTGCTTGATAGGAACAGTTACTGGGTGAAATTTTGCATCTGGAATTTCATGATTTTTCCCATTCTTGTTTCCGGGTATTCAAGAACGTTGGCTCTTTTGCGGATCCGTGAAGGGAACGTCTGCTGGTGGTCGATGACTGGAATGTCTGCCCGCGTTACTTTTTGAATGAACTCGTCTTTGTTGAAGCAGTTCCAGCGATACTTGATATCGACGTAAGATTCAGGAGCTTCCATATATGGCAAAGAACCTGCAAAACAATTTTGAAAATGAGTTTCAGTTGAATTTCATTCTGTTCAGCATCATCATGTTTGAATATATTTTTTCTAGTTCTTAACAAACTTGGCGTCGGCAACTTCTACGAGTTTTGGAAAAATAGATTACACATTATTTGTTTGTTTTTATTGAGATTTTTCTGGTAATTTTTCTCTAAACAGTGAGTAACTGTAACAAAAACGATTTTTATCTTCAAAAAATGACTAAAACGGGCGTGATGAAGAATAATTTACACCAATGTGTCATGTTTTGTTTTTTCTTGAAAACTTTTAGATTTGTTCTTGCTACAAACACTTAGGGTTTGTCACAAAACGTTCAGAATGCTTTCAAACTTTTTTCAATATCTAATAATGTATAATTTCGACAACAAAAAATATTACTAGAAAACTGTTTAATTTCAGATTTTATCTGCAGGGATCTGGCTTTTTCCAATATATTTGATTCTCATTTTTCAGAACTGAGAGAAAATTACCTCGTGAAAGTTTCTCCCAAGCTTTTTCATAGTGAGAAATCGGAATATCGTCTCGTTCCCAATTGTCCGAACAGCTACCAGATTCGCGTGCACTTTTCAATGCTTCGTAGACCAGCTGAAACGTGTCATCTGATTTTTCTGGACATTTTCGTGTTTTTTCATGGTACGAAAGATGATTTGCGTCAATAAATGAGCATCATTTCTTGTAAAGATTTTTTTCACATCTCAGTACACTAGGTAGAATGAGTCACGCCACTCTCCGTCAAAGGATGTGAAATAAGTATTCAACTAGTCGGCTTAGTGTGTTGGTTTTTGTGTTTTCTGAGTTTTGTTTCATAAAAATAAGGCTTACCAACACTTTTTATAAGAAAAAACTTCACATATTATTGAAAAAACTTGACGCTCCCAATTTTTCCCTCGTTTTAACTGTGTTTGAGAATAAAAAATAGAAAATTATTACGTTTTTTCCGAAAAAATAATGAAGTTCAACTAGTACGCCGCGTTTCGATTTTATGTTTTTGTTATGAAAGAGTGAATGCGTCGATCATGTTACTAATAGTATTTTAAAAGACTTCTTGATTGTGTTCTTCTAGTAGAAGTAGATCACATCACTCTCTGTGGATGTACAGTAGCGAACAAAAGTTTAGCAACTTTTCACTTCGAACTTTGTAAAATTTACGCGATAACACTCAATTTTTTCTCTGGAACCACTTCAAACATTTGCAAACGTTCAGAGATAAGAAAATTGAGCTGCCATTGCTGTTTTCAACAGAAAAGTTTTTACTAAATAGTCGAATTTTTCTCATTTTTTTGTCGTTTCAGTCCTGTTTTTTTATTATTGTACATAAAAAAAGTTTTAGAGAGTATTAGCAAGAAAAATGGGAAAAGCTTCTGTTTAAATGTTTTCAAAAGTTTGAAGTAGATTCAGAAAAAAATTGAGGAGGGTAACTCAAGATTGAAGTGAGTTATCGTCAAAATCAAAAGTTGTCAAACTTTTGTTCGCTACTGTATATCACAATGTGTGAACGCTTTGCAATTAATCAATAGCTTGATGTGCGGTTAACACATCCTCAGACATTTGATTTTAACCGGTAATCTTTCACGTTCATAAACGGCTCGGTATCATCAATTAAAAGATTTTCACGTGCTTCTCACAGCTAATATGATTTCTAGTTTTTTTGAAGTGAAAATTACCTCTTTGACAAATTCACAAAGCATGGAATCGATGCAAAATATGACATCCATCTGCATTGGAGCAAGTGCGCAGATCTCATGGAGTCTTTCCGCCTTGAAAGACGATCTCATCTTCTGGTTCATGATGAACGTGTCTTGAGTCATCTTATCGATCTTTTTGTAGTCAATTGTGGCAATCGGACGACTTTTGATCTGTTTGGTGACATCAATGTAGTGCTGGTCGTGGTCATCGAGTTCGCGTCTGAGGACGGCTTGATGCAGGAATTCTTCGTACCCCAACTGACAGAAGGCAAGGTAGAAGTGAGGAAAACGCTTTGGGAACTCTTTCACGGCATTTCCCTTGGATGAAAGGTCATCGTCGAGACGATCAAAGTTGCCGCAGAAAGTGTTCTTAGCGTACGGTTTGACACATGGATTGATAATTCTGTACATTTCTTCTTCCTGAAATGTAAGATTGTGTTTTCTCTTCTCACAAACAAGTTCGAAAACACTATTTATTTGATTTATCATGGTGAACAGTCATTGTTTAGAATGTACAGAATGTAAAATTTTGTGACTTCACGATGAAAGAAATTCACGCAGTCTACTATGATATTGCTTTCTACGGTTTTTCTCATGTTTTCTCAATCAGTCAGATCTGTTCTATTCTTGATAAATTTATCACGGGAACAATGACTTTTCACAAACTGTAAGCATTTTTTTCAGCTTTGAAACTCACGTATAATAATTACGAACGATTTTACTTTCACAGTTTCACTCGTTCACAATATGGACTTCATGATAAATTGAAAAATTTAACTGTAACGAAATACTCACCATAATTCTACGCAAGAAGCGATGAAGTCTATCCGGATCGTTCATCATGAGCTTGAAGCAGTCCACCAGCCTGATCTCCTCTCCATCGCCCATCGACCACATCTTCTTGACATACGTGTAGAGAACCTTGACGACACACTCTTCGACAAACGACACACAGTTTGGCAGAGGTGACACACTGTCTCCGTAAACTGTCATCAACTGCTTCACACATTTGTCGAAACCGTATGGCTCTTGGAGTTCGTCGTCTGCCACGTAGAAATGCACAAAGTCTTCAATCGGATCGTATTCCGGAAGCTCCCACGGCAGCTTTTGGAAGTCGATATTGAACCGTTCTTGTGCATGGTACATTCGCGACTTGCGCATGTCCCACTCGTCCATGTTCTGAAAGGTTCAACCTATTTTTTGCCAGAAATCCAAAAACAAAATAGATTTGTTGTTTCTATCAATTATCCTGGTTTGAATTTCCCAAACGCAAAAAAAACCACAATTTTTTATGTTTTCTATCAAATTTCTGGAAATAAACTTTTGAAGCGTGTAAATCTTACATTCGGGAGCCAGTTTCTTCCTTCACGACTTGTACTCGCCATTTTGTCTTTCAGAAGTACGATTCTACCTGTAAAATTGGTGTGAAAAAGGCGATAAATCAATGACGATAGAATACAAGAGTTTGAATGTGATCAGTGATAGCAAGAGAACCATTTTCCTAATGGAAATTTTGAGTGTTCGTCGAAAAGCATACAAACTACAACAATACTGTTAGAAATAACCGTTTGCCATTCTAAAACAAACGTTGAAAACTTTTTGACAGAAAATTTCATGAAATATAGATGGAAAAATGCCAAATTTGCTCATTTTTCACAATGTTTTGGTTGAAAAGCTCAATTCCTTCATTTTACTGAAATTACGAACTATATGTGAACAGGAAAAATCGAGAAAAAAGCGGTAGCATCGATCTGAGGGGACGCTAAACGTTAGTTTTCTTCTTGGGTGGTCTCAATATCTTCTTTCTCTGCGCCCTCTCACACCTCCTGTGCTATAGAGAGTGTCATATTCGCATTGAATAATGGTATTTTTAAGTGAAATAAGAGAATTTCCTCATTTCTTGAAACTAGAAAACTAATATGATGATTATGTTTGGATGTTCTCATGAATCTGACAAATAAGTGTAGGGAAAAATTGACTTCAGTGGATTTTCCCTAAAATCTCTCACTTCCGTATGTCTTTTCTTGAAAATACAGAGGAAACGTGTAGATTTGAACTGGATTAATTAAACGAAGAATAAATCATAGTGAGTCTGAGAAAAGAGAGGTGCAATCAATGCCACAGCCGACAGTTTTCTCCTGGGTGGTCTTCACACATCGATACTCCGCGTCCTCTCAGGACGCTAGCTCTTCTTGTTTTTGGCAGAGATTTAGGCTACTGTTTTGGTACAAATAGGATACCTGCTATTGGGACAAATTTGTTTCTACAGCAGTGTACTTGTTCAAAAAACAAGTGAAATGAAATTGAAAGTATTTTCAGGAAAAACATGAAAAAAAAAGCTCAATTGTGAATTTTGTCTCACTCTATATTTTCTGATAGATGTTCTGAGTGAAGTAGAAATATAATTTCATATTTAATCTCATCGTGAGTTCATGAAATGTTTGCGGTTGTACCAGAAGAATACATAGAGAAAAATATTCGAAAAATGAAGTACTAGGACACAGAGAAACCAAGAAAGTATCAGCGGGGAGTGAAAGGACAAGCACGCCAGTAGTGGCTTACAAACAGTTTTCTCCTGGGTGGTCCTCCCAACATCAATACTCCGCGTCCTCTCAGGACGATAGCTCTTTGCTCATGGCAGATATCTCCGCTAGTATTTTAGTAAGAACAGAACGATCGCTATTGGGGCAACAATGGACTTGTTCATAAAAAACAAGAGAAATAAAATTATGAGTTCTTTAGGGAAAATATGATTGAAAAAACGTTCAATTGTGAATTCAATCAAACTCCATACTTTCTGGTATAAGTTCTAAGTGAAGTAGTGAAAATTAAGAAAAAATTTCATACTTAGTCTCGTCATAAGTTTAAAAAAAAGAAGTACTAGAAAGCTGGAAACAGTGCACCGAGAAAATATTAGAAGAAGTGAGAGGTACCAGCACGCCACTAGGCGCTTACTAACAGTTTTCTTCTGGGTGGTCTTCGCGCATCGATACTCCGCGGCCACTCAGGACGCTGCTCCCCTTGCTTGTGACAGAGAGGTCACTGCTATATGTGTAGGTGCCAACAGTAACACTGCTTTTGGGATAAATTCGTTGGTGAAACAAGTAGTTTGTGTGAGAAAATAGACATGAAAAATCATCAATAGGGGTTTTTTGTAAGTTATCCAAGAATTGAATATTTATTGCTTAGAATATGCTTCGTAGTTCAGTGAAGTAATTTTATTATACATATTGTTTTGTTGAAATTGAAAAGAAAATTCTCAAAGTTACGATACAATACAATAGAGTTTTAATGAGTACCCGATATTTGGTTCAACTACTCAAAATACAATCAGTTTAATGATCCAATTTTTGTACCTACAGTAGTGAAACTAGATAAACTGTAAACACGCATGTGAAATAATTTCTAAAAAAAACTCAGAACGGTGTTTACGTATTAAAGACGGAAATGATAAATGCTCATGTCGTAGCACAAATGAGCAAGAGTGAGAGTCACGACCGATGCCACTGATAGCGTCCGAACAGTTTTCTCCTGGGTGGTCTCCGCACATCGATACTCTTTGCCTATTCTGAACGCTCACCATGCTAATGGCATTGGGGTCACTTACAGAGACTTTATCAACACAAATATTGCTATTGGGACAAATTTGCTGGCATGATATAGACTAAACAATTTTTTTCAACTTTTTTCGAGTTCTAGTAATAAAGCAACTTTTGCTGCTATTTTGAATGTTTTATGGAAAAAAACTGACGGAAAACTCGTTATTTTAAGTTCAGTAGCAGGAAAGAACTGGAAATTCTTCAATTAGAACCGTACTACAATCATATGCCTCAAAGTATGAGGTATTCAACACCTTAGCATGAGGAAGGCTTTGGTACTGTCATAGGGGTCCCTGAGTAAATGTATCCAGTACAGAATAGGGAATAAATTGTCTAAGCGTACAGCATACAGTTAGAAAGATAAAGAGTGACTGCGGAGATCGGAATGAGCTCACCGAAGGAATGACTTGTGGGTGGACCTTGAGTACTCGGCGTTAGCGCATCTCGTCCAACACCTTTGCTTCTGGCATGGAGGTCATTAACTGTCATAGCTCTCGATAATAGAGTGAAAGTGTTATGAGAAAAAGGGGTCTGCCGACTCATTGAGCCCAAAATGTGTTTTTAGTCGAGATATGTAATATGGAAATTTCGAAAAATGTAACATTCATATTCAATACACACAAAAAATTTTTAAAAAATTCAAAACTCATCGTCTTCATTTTCAGTGATTAAACTAACTCAAAAAAATAATTTTCAAAGAAAAAACAAAAGATTTCGCTCCCGGGTGGGCTCGAACCACCAACCTTTCGGTTAACAGCCGAACGCGCTGCCTATTGCGCCACGGAAGCACGGCCTCGGGCTACCAGCTAGTGCCTCAGGAGTTATTCTAGTACTATCGCAACGATATGCTCGCCTTATTTCTATCTTGTTCGAATTCTATTCACGACATCGTCGTTAATAGTTCCATTTCACGAACTATTGAACGGAGCAGATTGTGTTGCTTGGTATCAACTTCCGCGGAAACAAGTGTTTTTTTTAATAAAAATAACGGAAAATACAAAACATCTCGCTCCCGGGTGGGCTCGAACCACCAACCTTTCGGTTAACAGCCGAACGCGCTGCCTATTGCGCCACGGAAGCACACCAATTTTTCCTTACAAGTTGATTGAGGTTCACACAGGTTGTCTGGGTTGCGGAGATCTATCGTGATAGCCGCACATTTGCTACAGCAAACAGGTGTTATAACTTACTCCACAGCACTTCTGCTAAACGCCTCGGTAAGGAGCCGCGTGGGTCACTCTGGATCCCTCTGGCTCGAGTTTGCCACTTCTTGTTGTCTCACAACAAGTGATGTCTAACAACAAGTGTATGTTCGCACGTTCAGCTCTCTATAGAATGGATAACTGGTGAACATGAAAGTAGAAACACGAGACCACAATTCAACGTTCACAATTATTTGATAGTTTTTTTCCTGGGTGGGATCTTTGTGTTTTATGACTTACCTTGCCTTCATTCATGTTCGTATTTTTGTTTCTTGACAAGTTTGATGAGAATAAAATCAAGAAAATTTCTATTTATACAGTAAATAGCTTCCGAAATGTTTCCTGCTTGGTGGTTTTAGTTCATCAGTATTTGGGGTGGGTTCAGGAGAAAAGCTTCTTCTTGCTTCCACGTTTGACATATACATAATACGGTCCCGATTCATAAGTACCGGACAGTTCTAACAGTTAATAAGTAACACCAGATTGCTGATATTTTTTTCTATTTTCAGAGAATACAAAAAATTTTTTTGGGTCGTCAATTTTACATTGATTCACTGAATTTCAGCATGACTTGAAAATTATTCATTACAAATTACAAGAAACGATCTAGAAAATAGCTTTTCTCCTTTCACTATTGCTCTCGTTTTCTATAAAAGACATTTTGGTACACAACCGGAAAAATTGAATAGTCAGTGAAAAAAGGCTAAAATTCTAGCTGATCACTTTTACGTATCTTCACCGAATTTAGTTTTCTGCGTTTCATACTATTCTACAAGAAGTAAATACCCACCTCATGTCACTGTCAGGTTCTGAAAAGTTTTCACCCCGGGTGGTCCACAAAAATAATCAGGGCGCATAAGCTTTGACAATGAAAACGAATCTTGTCACATTCATTGAGCTCCAAAACTTTTGGTGGACCGGCATCGGACCGTTCTGTCGAATCTGTCGCCCGTTCCATCAAACTGGGCGACTGATGGACTGTGAATGGACCGGCATTGGACTGTGATTGGGCGACTAATGTCCGGGACGATAGTCGCCCATTTACGGTCCGATGCTGGTCCACCAAAAGTTTTGGAGGAGCACTGTTGTCTTAGTTGCTCAGCAAGGAGCCGCGTGGGTCATTCTGGATCCCTCTGGCTTGAGTTTCCCACTTCTTCACAACAAGTAATGTCGAGTCTGTATGTTCACACTTTTAGCTCACTAAAGAATGTGTATCTGTCATTTCAATGGGATAAAAATACGGCATGATTGTGGCCGGATTGTGGTCGCCCACCCTTGGAAAAATGAAGACGAGTGCCTGCCTTAATCGAGACGCGTGTCTGCTACAATATACACCAAAAAGCTTTCGAAAAGTTTTCTTCTTTGTAGTTCTAGTTCATCAGTATTCAGAGTGGGTTCAGGAGAGTTGCACCTTCTTGCTGCACCTTCTACATAAAATGGTCCAATTCTCACCAAAAAACTTGAAACGTGGAATAAGCAGTATCATATTTCTAATATTTTTCCTTGTTCGTGAGATTTCAAAAAAAACTCTGATGTTGCAATTTTGCATTGATTATAACAAAATTAGCGACATGTTAATTTTTTCTCAATTTTCACAACAACAAAACAAAGTTTTCTTTTGGATGGTAAGTTTTTCCATAGTTTTACCAAACTCTTTTTCTCAATTCAGGATGTTGTTCGAAAAGAAGTGGGTCGCAAAGCATGGGCAATTGAAAAAACTCTTGTCACATTCCTTGAGCACTGTTGTTCCCAAGCAAGAAGCCGCATAGGTCACTCTGGATCCCTCTGGCTCGAGTTTACCACTTATTGTTGTCTCACAACAAGTGATGCCGAGTCTGTATGTTCGCACCTTCAGCTCTCAAACAACACAAAAACTACTGTTATATGTACTATCATGTTTTGTATACTGAAAAAACGACACTTTCTCACAATTTATCAAATTTTTAGAAATGGAATACGGCTGAGAACGACCATAATTTTGCCTACAGAATAGAATAAAAGGAAACACAACTTCTAGGTTTTCATCATTTCTCAAGAATTCTGACTAACCAGAGAATTGAAGAATCTACTGTCTCCGCACCACAGCAATACAGCCATGACAACTCTGATGAACATTTTGAACGAGAAGATACCCTTGGACAAGATGTAAATTTTTGAAATTCACTTCCAGTTATTTTTTTTCAATTCAAGACCCTAGCTAATTTGGCCGAATAATCATCAAAACAGGCTTTATGAACAGATTTGTTGCTATTGAGATAGATCTGTACGCACAACAAAAAGTTGTGGATTATTTTCACTTCCAATAATCAAAGTTTCAAACACGATTAGGAATTTGGAGTTGGGTGAACAGTGTCTCATTAAAATTTTGGTATCTATTAAATTTCTTGCTGTTCGAATTAAAGTAGTTTATGTGTTTCAACCATATTCTTCGAATCAGTACTTTTTTCCTGAAACAAGATCTCGGTCAAACTAAAACTGTCTTTCCTTGACCTAGACAAGTCATTCTGATAGTTCTGAGCAGTGTCTACTGCTCTCGATTGCCTCGGCGAAGTGTTACTTGGGTCACTCTCAGTCCTAATGGCAAGAGTATGGCAATTTATGTTGCCGCTCCTCAGTTGTAGCTCATGACTGTGTGTTCGCACCTTTGGCTTATCTCAATCACAAGAAGAAGTGTTGACAACATGATGCGTTTATTTACGGAATACACGATTTTTACACGTCGACATGGGCATATGTGGAGTGATCATGCGGGATAGAAACCCATCTGAAAATGGAAATATCAGTGTTGCTTCAAAATCACTGTCTTACTGGTCCACGTGGAACGGATCTGAAGACATTTGTCGGTTTAACACTGCGAACTATGCCAATCGAGTTAGTTTCAGACTGAAAATTATCATATGTATTCTGCATTGAACATTTTTTACAAACCCTTTCATTCTGAATATCCACGGGAAGTTCAATCTCTCGAACATCAATTACAACATCTTGTTCAGGTTCAAACATCGAGTTTCTGAGAGCTCCGAAATTGCGTATTGGTCCAGCACGAGCTTCACAAATCTAAGTTATGACATGGTTCAATAAATTCAAAACACTCTTACCTGTATAACCGCGAAAAAAACAACAATGCAGCAGAAAACCTTCATTTCAGCTTTGTTTACCTATGAAAATTCGATTTTTAAAAAGTAGCAATATCAATGAGAAATGGTTTATTATGACACTCAAGAAGAATACACTCAGATTTCTATACAACTAGGCTAGTTTTCTCACATTCAGTTAAATGAGACGGATGAGCTTGAAGTGAGACAAATTCCAATTATATACTGGAAGAAACCATTCAAAAACCAATACTGGCTTATTTTTCTCTGTCTCGCCGAATTAGGCATTCAACTTCGGGATTTGTTTCTTCTTTTCTTGGAGTAATGTTGTTGAAAACAAGGTCTATGCGTATGGAACGACATTGTGCAAAATGAATGAAGTCGTGACTCACATTTATTCAATAAATAAGAATGAAATCGGAAATACAAATAATCAGCAGATGTGGAACTTGAAAAAATTACACCCATCCAGCGAACGTTCCAGTACCGAAGTTGCACCAACCCCCTCTTTTAGCCTTGAAGTATCCACCGTCACCCCATCCAGATCCCCACGAGTTCTTCACAATCCAGAATTTGTTTCCGTTCTCAACACCATAGCCGACAACAAGAGCCGCGTGCCATCCACTCTGAAAAAAAAATATTTTTCTGAGAAAGAGAGCAAGACTCACATCATCGTGACAATCATTGTTGTTGGCGATTCCGTTCTTGTAATGTTGGAGTGATTCTCCCACTTGGAATCCAGTTGCGGCTGGTCCTCCATCAGTTACACTCCAAGCGATCTTTTCATCATCTTTTGGAACTTCGACAAATTGAGCGATTTTGATCTGAATTTTGCGATGTAATTCTGAAAAAGAGGAACCTCACCGCAACATGAGCATCATGGCAGTTTCCATGAGAAGCGTGGTAAGGATAGTCCCCACTGCTGGGAAGTCCGTGGTCCTTGGCAAAACCCAGAGCCTTGTCGAGTCCACCCCCGTTACAGCCATTAGGAACGCAGTCAACAAGCTTCTGCTCCGAATAAGAATTTTTGCCTTTTCCTTGTTTCGCAGCCATAGCTTCTATGACACCAACAGCGGCAAACGCCCAGCAAGATCCACAACCACCCTGATCCTTTACCGGTGTAATGATGTTCGATCTTCGCCAGTCCCAATTTTCCGGGTGGTCGAACTGTTTTGGCTTAGTGAAGTTTTTCTGAGCCATGGAAGTCAACAACCCTTCAGTGATCGGTTTTTCGGTCATCAGACGAATCTGAAAAACTGTTTGCAAACTTTTGTCATTGATATTGTTTACCTTCTTGTATTGGTGAAGATCGAGAAAAGTGGTATCAACATGCTTGTCAAGAATTACAAATGAATATGGAGAACTTACAAGCACGTGGATCAGGTTGGACAATATCAGGGATAAATTATCTCCAAATGGATCAAACTATTTGTAGTTCACCTAGTGGATCTGCCTACATAGAACTACCTGATTGGATTAAAAATAAGAAAGCAGTGATGAATATCAAGAATAATGACAATAAGTGTTTTATGTGGTCTGTGTTAGCTCATTTGCATCCTGCTCATCAGAATGCAGAAAGAGTTACTAAGTATACATATTCCTTTTGAAAATGAACTAAATTTTGGAGATCTAACTTTTCCAATGAAAATTAAAGACATAGATAAGTTCGAAAAAATGAATGACCTTGTGGTCAATGTTTTTGAATGTACTGAAAAATTCAATAAAAATTGTAAGAAAATCAATAGACTTAGACCTTCAAGAAGAATGACTACTGATAATAGTAGAGTAGTAAATCTATTCTATCATGAAAACAATGAGGGAGACTCCCATTATTCTCTCATAAAAAACTTGGATAAGTTACTCAATAAACGAGGTGAGCATCAGAAAACATTCTGTGTTAGATGTCATTGTTATTATAACGTAAATATGAATGATAAATGTAGATCAAGCTATCATAGACACTTAGAGGATTGTGGTAAAAACGAACCAATAGAACACCTTTTATCCAAGAAAGAATCCATCAAATTCAAAAACATTAGTAAAACCCAGAAACATAGATACATTATTTATGCTGACCTTGAGAGTACTATTCGGAAGTTCTCTACTGCTCACTATAAACCTAATGAATCATGGACTATGGATGTTGGAGAACATGTAGCATCAGAATTTTGTGTTGTTGTTGTGGATTCTTTCACCAAAAAAATACATAATATGAAGTCATATATAGGATATAATGCAACTTTAGAATTCAATAAATATATTATCAAAATTTCTCAAGAAATCATGAGTCTTCCTTCTGTGAGAATGAAGAAGTTGACTCAAGATGCATGAAATCGAAATAGAAAACATTTCTAGTAATACTGAAAAGTTTATCAGTTTCAGCTACAAGTTACCTTCACAAACAGATAATGTATATGATAGAATTGAATGTAGGTTTCTAGATTCTTTCTCTTTCATGCCTTCTTCATTAGATAAATTAGCTGAAAATTTGAGTGATGAAAACCTATGCCTTTGTAAAAATTATTATAGCCCCCATCAATTCCAATTGATGAGAAAGAAAGGTGTTTATCCGTATGAATACATGGATTCATTCAAAAGATTTGATAAAACAAAACTCCCAAACAGAGACAAATTTTATGACAAGCTCAATAATAAAAAATGTAAAAGAAAGGGTTATCGGTATGCAGTGAAAGTTTGGAAAAAAATGAAGTGTACTAGTTTGGAAGATTACACTAGAATTTATATGATCAATGATGTCCTACTATTAGCAGATGTCTTTGAAAACTTCAGAGCTTTGAGTCTAAAGGTTCATCAACTTGATCCTTTTTGGTACTTTACTTCTCCAGGATTAGCTTGGGATGCTATGCTTAAGAAAACTAAAGTAGAATTAGACATACTTCATGATGTTGAGATGTATCTCATGATTGAAAAAGGAATTAGAGGTGGAATAGTTAATGCTGTCAAAAGATATTCTAAAGTTAACAACAAATACACTAAAAACTTCAATGAAAAACAATTAACAAATTTCCTTTTGTATCTAGATGCTAACAATTTGTATGGATGGGCAATGTGTCAAATGTTACCTACTGGAGACTTCAAATTTGAAGCTCAATCTTTAATAAGTATTCTCAATGGTGAAGCTGAAGTCAAATCGGATCTTAAGGATTATATTAATTATTTGAAGAAGTTAGATAGAGGTTGCATATTTGAAGTAGATTTAGAATATCCCAAAGAAATACACTCAAGGCATAATGATTTTCCTTTGTGTCCAGAGAATGTAAAATTTGATAATCAAAGTATTAAAAAGTTGTGCAATACCTTATTTGATAAAGAGAAGTATGTGATCCATTATGAAAATCTTTTACAGTGTCTTCAATTAGGACTTAAACTGAAGAAAATTCATAGGATCATTACTTTCAAGGAAAGCAATTTTCTGGAGTCATATATTGAAATGAACACAAATCTTAGGAAAAATGCTAAAAATGATTTTGAGAAAGACTTTTACAAATTAATGAATAATAGTGTATTTGGAAAAACTATGGAAAATGTTAGAGAAAGAGTTGATGTCCGTTTAGTTACTGATGAAGATAAAATCAAAAAATTAGCAAGTAAACCTAACCTTAAAAGAAGAATAATGTATAACAAACACCTGGTAGCTGTGGGAATGGAGAAAACTAATATTGTTCTGGATAAACCCATTTATGTTGGATTTGCTATTTTAGAGTTGAGCAAATGGTTAATGTATGAATTTCATTACAATGTTATGCAGAAAAAATATGTAGATAACATTAAATTATGCTATCAGGATACTGATTCCCTAATTTATGAAATTTTTACATCTGACCTTTATGAAGACCTATTAGAAGATGCTCCGCTAAAAGAATATTTCGATTTCAGTGATTATCCACCTTGTCATCCATTGTATAACGAAGCAAATAAAAAAGTTGTTGGAAAGTTCAAAGATGAACTGAATGGTTTGATAATGGAAGAACTTGTAGCCTTGAAGCCAAAACAATATGGTTATAAGATTGCTCAGGAAACACGTGAAAACTTCATTGAATACTACAATAGAAAGCATCAAGAAGAAATGAGGAATCTCAAACTTCCAAGAACACAAAAACCTGGTGATGAATCTAAAAAAAGCAAAGGTATCAAAAAAAAAGTTGTCAAGAATGAACTTACACTAGATGATTTTAAAAGTTGTTTGTTTGATAAAACTATTGTCAGAAAGACGCAGTATTGTATCAGGAGTGTTAAACATCAAATATTCACACAATGTCAAAATAAAGTTGTTCTGAATAATGAATCTGGGGATCATAAACGTTACATCCTCAAAGATAGTCATTCAACTATGGCTTTTGGTAATTGTCATATTAAATCAGAGGTTTTTTGATTCTTAGAATCTTGAGAATACTGGTTCTAAAGTAATAAGATTCTAATAACTTGAGAAGCAAAAGACAGTAATAACCACAATGATGTGTTCCAAATTCTTGAATTTGGAATATTGAAAGCTCTATTTTATCTTTTTTATTTCTACTCTTGAGATACTCTTGAAGTTCTAGAGGTGGATCTAATCCAAAAGAGTCAAAGTAATAAATATGTTTCCCATTTTTGGAATAGCAAACCCAATGAGTACCTTTACCTTCAGAAGAATCTAAATTTACAATTCCTACTTCTTTTTCTCCAATTCCTTCATTTGGCAAAGTATCTTGCATAAATACACCACGGAAATTCTTGATTTCAAGTACTTTTACAAGCTCAAGGAGGTCTAGATTGGTTAACGGCTTTAGGGTTTTTCGGAGACCAAAAGTAGTCATTTAATGAAAACAAAACTTCAAAACTTGTGTTAAACACTTCTATTTTCCACTTCTTGGCTGCGTGTGATTGTAAAAACCAAAGTAATAAGTAAAACAAAAAAGGCAAAAATACTAGGAGCACATGGGAGTCGAACCATCATCCTACCGCATTGCGGTTGCGCACTCTACCGACTGAGCCATGGAGGCACCCTCACTCAGAGAACACGAGTTGGACTGGATCTGGAAAAGTGCCAGCTGGATCCAGAAATCGTAGGGCGGCGATTGGCACGATCTAGCTCGACTATTTTGGATCCAGTTGGCACTTTTCCTGATCCAGCTGAACTCTCTGGATCCAGTCAGCACTTTTCCTGATCCAGCTGTACTCTCCATATGTAGTCAGCACTTTTCTGGATCCAGTCAGCTATTTTCTCGATCTAGTTCCTTTTACTAAACACTTTTAATCAACAATATATTTATTGAAACGTCAGAAAATAATTAATCCGTTAGAGTTCTTCTTTGACCGTGTGTTCCTTTGACCTTCCGTGAGTAGTAACTCTGGGTTTCCTTGAAGATTCATCTTCAAGTTCTAGAGTCTGCCCTGCGGGAGGGAAAAGTCTGAAATTTAAACGTAAAAATATTAAGAACTTTACATTTGAATTTTTCTCATCCGTTCATTTTTGCAAGCTTCAAACTGTTTACAGCGCAACTAGAGTGGGTCTATCTTTTCAAAACTATACTGCTGTAAATCCTCGTCGTTTAGCCAGTACATTCAATAAAGACAGTGGCTTCCTCTCTCTGACTCTCTCTCTCTCTCTCTCTCTTACATACACACACATCTTTGAAAGTTGAATGACATTTGGAATTCCTAAAACTTGGATTTAAATAAAACTGACAGATTTTTCGAAAGAAAATGTTCTCAATTTACCTTTTGAGATGTAGTTGAAATGTCGTCCATGCATGCTTTTATTTCCATTTTTCTGTTGGGAGTGGCTGAGGGTGGAATTCATTTGATCTGAATTTTTTTTACCATAATCGTTTCTAACCTTTGCTGTATTCTGAGAAAACTGAAAAAATTTACCTGTTCAAACCACGGCTCTTCTGATGGTTTTGTCCTATTCCATTTGCAAATGTCGATAGATGTGTGGACGAGAAGATCGGCTGATTCTGAAATTTTGACAACTGACAGATTCTTAAATTTCTATCGAACACACATCTTTCTTCAATGCCTGCGATCTTGTGTTCTTCTTCTCAAGCTTCTTTCTTTTCTGCTTGAGCTTTGCCAGCGCGTTCTTCTGGTTTTTTTCACGGTTGACCCGAACGAAATCTCAGCGTGGATACCTGAATGAAAACTTGTCCTAGTATAAAATAACAATGAGAGGAAAAATTCACCTCACCGGGCCTGTGATACGCCGCATCGACCACGGAGCAGTAGTTAGAGACTGGGTTCTTTGGGGATGGAGGAGATGCATCTGAAATACGATATCGAAAAATGTTGCAAAAATTAGAGAAGTCACAACAAAATAAGAGTTTTTCGCCTAATTCATGATTATAACACTCCACACGTTATTTCTTACCTCCAACTATTGTGCGACCACAATCACTTTAAACTATCACACCTTTCTCATGTCCCAAGTCAGACGCTTCCATCTCGCCATAAGGTGTCTTCTGCATCGACGACAAGTGAGTCGTCAACGATCTGAGAAATATAATTAGGTCAGATTTCCTACATTCTAACAGATAATATAATTTGTTGAACAATAAAATGATACGTACATGATACAGAAGAAGAAACGAAAATAATTCGAAGGACGCTTAAAAAAATACGATGTTTCACTTGACACGCGCGTGACAAACTTATTTTAGTAACTGCGTTCAATAAAATTAATTTTAGTCTTGGAGCAGCAATCAAAAGTTTTGGAGTACTTTATTGCATGAAATTTTCAACTAAAAATAGTTTTAATGCAGTCATGTTTTATACAAAACTATTTAGATTTGTTTCAGATCGAGTAGGCATTTTTCTGGATCCAGCTGGTATTTTTTAAGATGAAATTTTTGTGCTTCCATAAACCGTACAGGCATGAAATTGAAAAAAAAACATTGAAAGTAAATAATAATCACGAGAAGAAACAGTTATTTACCATAAGAAATTAACGATAATGAGCTCTTCCAAAACTTCTTGCAAAAAGTTGTACTGGATCTAGCGCTGGATCTAGCTAGCAAAAAATTTTAAAATTCTCATGACATGTTTTTGATAAAATTTTACTTCGCTGCAAAATAGAGATTGTTTCCAGGATGATATAGATCATTTTAATCTACAAGGTGAACCATAATGTATTGGTCGATCACTTTGCGTGTAGTATGCTACCACGTCACGCGTCAAAATTCAATTTTTAAAATTTTATTTTTCTCGTATAACCTTTAGGTACATTTCCTTGAAATTTAGTATTCATATTTCCATTTTAACGGAAGAAGTAACACCATAAACATATCACCCTACACTTCTCAAAAAAGTCAAATGAGGGAGAGAACCTGCCGGAGATCGTTTGAGAGCTCGACGTTCCTCGATGCCTAGTCCGAGAAACATCGGAACTGTTTAAAACGCTTGATACACTTCGTAAGAAACCTATGAGTTGGTTTTCCGTCCCAGTTCCAACTCAAGCCCTGTATATTTCGTCACAATCGGACGTGCAACTCTGGATCCAGTTGGCACTTTTCTGGATCCAGTCAAACTTGCTTTTGCCAGTCTGGATCCAGCTCGACATTTTTCTAGATCCAGCTGGTATTTTCAAAATTTCGTTTTTGTGCTCCAAAAACCGTACAGACATTGAAATGAATGAAACATTCGAAGTAAATGATAATCCCAGCGAAATAGTCACTCACCATATGAAATAGAGGGCAATGAAATCATTCCAAATTTCTCGAAAAAAGTCGAACTGGATCCAGCGCTGGATCTAGCTAGCGAAAATTTTTTAAATTGTCATAACTTTCTTGAAAGTATTTTTTTCTTCACAAAACAAACAGGAATCGTTTTTAGTACTTTAGCGATCATTTTCAATTATAATTCGTCCCGAACGGACAAAAAACTCTGGATCCAGTTGGCACTTTTCTGGATCCAGTCCAACTCGTGTTCTCTGAGCAGAGAACACGAGTTGGACTGGATCCAGAAAAGTGCCAGCTGGATCCACAAAAAGTCGGGCAGCGATTGGCACGATCTAGCTGGCACTTTTCTGGATCCAGCTGAACTCTCTGGATCCAGTCGGCACTCCAGAAAGTAATAAGTAAAACAAAAAAGGCAAAAATACTAGGAGCACATGGGAGTCGAACCATCATCCTACCGCATTGCGGTTGCGCACTCTACCGACTGAGCCATGGAGCCACCCTTTTGCTTTAAAAGAGTTCTCCCCTATCTACACAGCGCGGCCTGGCAGAGACGCAGAGGAAACCAAAAGTAGTCATTTAATAAAAACAAAACTTCAAAACTTGTGTTAAACACTTCTATTTTCCACTTCTTGGCTGTGTGTGATTGTAAAAACCAAAGTAATAAGTAAAACAAAAAAGGCAAAAATACTAGGAGCACATGGGAGTCGAACCATCATCCTACCGCATTGCGGTTGCGCACTCTACCGACTGAGCCATCTCAGGGAAGTAAAACCAGATTAGATCGCGAAATTTCCAAATTAGATCTAAATTGATTTGGCCGATACCTACGATAACTACTTTTTCTGGTAGAGTAAGGGAATGTAAGAATACGTTTTTCTCAGTTTTTGAAAATTCCACCCCTTTCAGAAGTTATGCCACGAAAAAGATGAAAATAGGCAAATTAGATCTATTTTCCAAAAATAAGGTGAATTAGATCTAATTTGATATGGCCGGAAGATCCGAAAACTACTTTTTCTGGTAGAGTAGAAAATTATAAGAATACGTTTTTCTCAGATTTTGAAAATTCCTACTTCTTCAGAAGTTATGCCGCGAAAAAAATTAAAATAGGTAAATTAGATCTATTTTGATCTAATTTGCTAAATGAGGTAAATTAGATCTAAATTGATATGGCCGTAACAACCGATATCTAATTTTTCGGGTAGAGTTGATAATTATAAGAGTACGTTTTTCTCAAATTTTGAAAACTCCCACTCCTTCAGAAGTTATGCCGCGAAAAAAATTACAATAGGTAAATTAGATCTATTTTGATCTAATTTGCTCAATGAGGTAGATCAGATCTAAATTGATATGGCCGACACGTCCGATAACTACTTTTTCTGGTAGAGTATGAAATTATAAGAATACGTTTTTCTCATTTTTTGAAAATTTTACTTTCTTCAAAAGTTATGCCCACTTGAAAGTTGCAGTGAGTAAACTAGATATAGTTTCCTCCAATTTATCAAAAGAGAATGAATTAGAGCAGAATAAATCTATTTTACTGAGTAAAAGTATAAATTGTAGAGAAAAGTATGGAAACTAATAGAACAATGGGACTGACCCCTTTGCTACACCCATATTTATGAGGCAAACTTTGGGATGATCATATTTTCGTTTCTAATGTGCACATCTACCATGAAAAGTAAAAATGTGGGGAGTCTTAACGACAGAATATTTTTTTACGTATCGAATATTACAATCTTCGACGATATTTGAAGCTTCGTACCCTTTCTTCATTTATTTTTCGCGATTAAGAAGGAATCAGTTTTTTTTTTCTGTGTCGTGTTTATGACTAGAGGCTTGATAAGGGGTTGAGGGGTTCATTTTAATTGCGAACAAAAATCACTCGATCGTAAAAGTGTAGTAAAAAATTTTGAAGTTTAAATAAAAGAAAAAAATTTCTAAGTACCTTATTCATGTGCAAGTGTGCCCCTATGCTAATCTCACATGTTTTTTTTTGAATTCTCTTCTTCATTTCATCACTCGTTTTCTGCTATTGTTGCTTCATTCCAATGTTAACCATCGAATTCAAAGTTACAAGTTCGCCATATTCGGACTTTTGAGTTTAAAAATCCTTCTTTACGACTTTGGCGAAACCAGTTTTTGGGCCAAAAAGAAAATTCTCGGCTCGTAACCATTTTCCTTGCAATTCGTCTTTTTGATACCAAAAATTTCATTTTACAGAGACGACAAGAAGAGAATATGGATAGAAATGGTCCTAATGAAGACGCAACGTGAATGGTGAGTTTATTCAACATTGTTCATGAAACATTTTCAATTAAAATGACCTCTTCGATTCTCTTCCGAGTCAGAATACGATTTCAGACATTGCCCTATTTCAAAAGTTACATACATCTCCGCAAAGGACGAATGAAGTAAGATTAAAGGACGAATGAAGTAAGAGAAACGGATAAGGTGAGTCATTTGATTGGTTGATATGAGATGTTCTATGAAGTTTCTCGAGCAATAATAATTTTACAGATTCACAGGGTTACATCCACTCCACTACCACTCGAGAATTTTTGAATCAGATAGACATTTCCTTCAAGTTGAGTGAAAGGGTATGATTTCTAATTGAGTTACGTCAAAAAACAATAGAATTCTCAAGAATACTTTGCCGCTTTTATCGTTTTTATGACATCTCTCTGACTAAAGTATGACGACCATTAACTGATACGTGAGATCTGAATGAGCTAGAGTATTCGACTGCGCTGGAATTATAGTGAAAGAATTGAATCTGTGAAAGTTAAGAATATGTAGGGAAGAAACAAATGTTTGCTTTTAAACGAGAGAATAACTACTTAAATTTTGATATGATGATCTCTCGCTATCAAAATTTTGATCTGTTTACGCCGAACAATTTATTCCCGATAGTTGAGTTGAGGAATCAGTTTTGTTTTCAGTATCCAATATCCAAATTCTCCTTTTACGTCTCCAGAAATAGAGTGTTTTGCGCTTCGATAAACCACTTGATACATATGAAAAAGAAAATTCAGACTCTACGTGCAAGTTCTACACGAAGATGGTACTGATACAACAGGAACCGCGTTCTGAGAAAATGGCTGGTGGTCTACGCAACTTCAACTCCTGAATACACCAAAAAAAAACTGAGGTGAATTAAACATAGTTATTTCGAGCTAACAATTTCTATTCCAGATTGTCAAAGAACAGTAAGGAGGATTTCCAAGGACGTGACGACTATTACAAAAACTTTCATGCCTATTTTTGTATTGATGTTGTCATATTGTGTTATTTTAGATGAATTTTCCATATTTTTGTTATTATTTGAAGGTATTTTGAGAAAAAAACGTTCAGAAAAAAGTAAATTAGATCGTGAAAAAAGTGAGAAAAATCGCGAAAAAACCAAATTAGATCGTGCCAATTCTAATTTAATTTTTTCACGATCTAATTTGGAAATTTCGCGATCTAATTTGGTTTTACTTTCCTGAGATGGAGCCACCCTCTTGCTTTAAAAGAGTTCTCCCCTATCTACACAGCGCGGCCTGGCAGAGACGCAGAGGAAACCAAAAGTAGTCATTTAATAAAAACAAAACTTCAAAACTTGTGTTAAACACTTCTATTTTCCACTTCTTGGCTGTGTGTGATTGTAAAAACCAAAGTAATAAGTAAAACAAAAAAGGCAAAAATACTAGGAGCACATGGGAGTCGAACCATCATCCTACCGCATTGCGGTTGCGCACTCTACCGACTGACTCAGGGAAAGCGACTTGCAACAGATCTGGCCTCAGTCGAATCAGATCTGCTCTCAGTCGAATTCAGCGTGGCACGATCTGGCGTGGTTACAGCCAGATATGATTCGACTCAGGCGAGATCAGATTCAAAATTCCTCCTTTATATTTAGGGTTTTTCTCATCAAAAATAACACTTTTCAATATGATCAAATTTATTATACAAATACACATATACAATTAAATAGACCAATGTCCTCTTCGGGTCTCCGTTTTCTCTTGTAGTGGGACTTCTTCGAGTCTTTGGACGTTGAGACTCCTGTAATGAAGTTCTGTTTTTTTCGAATATAATTTCACTGTCACTAACATCCAACGAGCCGATACTTATCAAGAAATTTATCTATGACACATGACTCCGACTAGGCATCGGCCTCAGAAGTATGTCTATGACTATACAGCGTTGTCACACGTATTTCAACGACTAGGCAGACTTACTTAGACACTTAGAAATATTTTTGACTGGGCATCGGCGTCAGGAGTATGTCAACAATGAAGCAATGTTGTCAGAAATTTGTCTATGGATAGGCAGCGGTGTCAGAAAGCGGTCTACAACTAGGGAGAAACGTTTTGGAATTTTCAACAAGCGCAAATATAATTATACACTAAAGAACTAACTTCGAATATTCTCCAATTTTTCTATCCTGTTGTCGTCCACTATGATGTCTTGAAAATCTTCATGCCAATGTCTTCGACGATCTGGAATGAAGTTGAAACCTTGATTTCATGAGACTTTTTTGTCGGTAATTTCTACAACTATGTAGGTAGCGGTATCAAAATCTTTTTTTTGAATGCACAGTGTTGTCAGAACCATGTCAAAGACTACACAACAGGGTCAGAAAAATATCTACAACTAAGATAAAGAAGAGTTTTTGCATTATTAACAATCACAAATTTAATAAAAGACTAAAGAACTACCTTTGAATCTTTATCCTGCACTTGTCGATCCAGTGTGAGTTAGCCTTCCGGTCCTGGAGTGTTTCATGTCATCATGTCCTGTAGAGCTTTCCGTCCCCGTCTTTGCTTTCCTGCAATTTTCGGCTGTAAATATATTATACAAGACAGTGATGAAGGTATAAAATCCTAGTTCCGAACATGAACGTTATAACAAATAATATGGAAAACGAGAACTTACGAAGTTGAACTTCTGACGTCTTCTTGGCAGCAAACTCCTATTAATTGGCGCCATATCATTCGATTTTCGTTAACTATATAGGTCTTTTGTTGTGCACTACTAATGTTAATTAAAGTATTTGAATTGAACCCATCACAGAAAATTTCTGACTGGGAGCAGTTTTGGTAAACGAAATCGTATCATTCTATCAAACCTCAACCAGAGTGGTGAATTTGTAAATTTCCGAAGAGAAAGGTTAAAGAAACCTAAACTTCAGATCAAATTCACGAATTATAAAATTTTCGAAATTTCTCTCTGCTTACGTAATTTTCAACTTGATTCGAAAACTCACCATTGTTTAAATTAGCATTTCTGCAAGAAAGAGGGCTGCTTACTTGATCCAACCTGAAAAGAAACATTTGAAACGTTCTAAAAACGAGAAACTATAACAGAATAGGAACGGAAAAATAAAGAAAAAGTTTAAATTTGAATTTACGGTAAGGTGCATAGGGGCACGTTTACTGAACATATTCTCTCGACTTGGAGAATCTGTTCAAAGTTTATTTGTTTATAAGTAACATTTTTTTATTTTGTTTGACTGTTTCATAAAGAGTGAAGTGTAGAAAACGGATTGGTTGGAAATTTTCAAGTAAGACTATTGATTTATCCTTATTCAAAGTGTTTTTCACATGCGTTTTGTTGAGAACTATCATTTAAATGCTGTGATCATGGAAACAAAAACGTCAGTGTTGACTTCAAGTTTGCTAACTATCGAACTCAAAAAATCTAATCAATTATGACTTTCACTGAGCAGATCAGAGCAGAAGAAAGATGAGATGACAGTCTAAAAAATTTTTTTCTAACCAAACTTTGTTCAATTACTTCTTCAATACGTCATTGAAAATGCCAGTACTTCAATTTCTAGAGAAGAAAATGCTAGGAAACAAAAAATATTCATTAAAAAAATAGTGGCTCGAGTCTTATGATGAGTTCTGGCTCGATCCAACCAGATCTGATTCGACTTCAAACAGATCTGATTCGCCACTCTGAGTAGAATGGTAAGATAATAAGAACTGATTTAAAATGTTCCAGATACCTATTAAAACGATATAGTAAGTGTCTAGAGAAGTTTAAAGTTTGTTTCATACACTTTTTCGATGAGATTTTCAGCGCTAATTTTCCAGTTTAGGGAGTTGAATCAGATTCGGTGCGACCGAGCCAGATCTGATTCGACCATTTTCTCCATTTTTTGTTTTTTCTATGAAGACGGTAGAATTTCTGACTAATATTTTAACACACATCTACCCACATGTTTCCCTTACTAATGGCATAGGTTTCAAAGTGATTGGAGGTCAAGATTAGATCTGATTCGACTCAGGCCAGATCTGATGCAACTCGTCATGTCTGAGGAGCCATGGAGCCACCCTCTTGCTTTAAAAGAGTTCTCCCCTATCTACACAGCGCGGCCTGGCAGAGACGCAGAGGAAACCAAAAGTAGTCATTTAATAAAAACAAAACTTCAAAACTTGTGTTAAACACTTCTATTTTCCACTTCTTGGCTGTGTGTGATTGTAAAAACCAAAGTAATAAGTAAAACAAAAAAGGCAAAAATACTAGGAGCACATGGGAGTCGAACCATCATCCTACCGCATTGCGGTTGCGCACTCTACCGACTGAGCCATGGAGCCACCCTCTTGCTTTAAAAGAGTTCTCCCCTATCTACACAGCGCGGCCTGGCAGAGACGCAGAGGAAACCAAAAGTAGTCATTTAATAAAAACAAAACTTCAAAACTTGTGTTAAACACTTCTATTTTCCACTTCTTGGCTGTGTGTGATTGTAAAAACCAAAGTAATAAGTAAAACAAAAAAGGCAAAAATACTAGGAGCACATGGGAGTCGAACCATCATCCTACCGCATTGCGGTTGCGCACTCTACCGACTGAGCCATGGAGGCACCCTCAGAGAACACGAGTTGGACTGGATCCAGAAAAGTGCCAGCTGGATCCACAAAAAGTCGGGCAGCGATTGGCACGATCTAGCTGGCACTTTTCTGGATCCAGCTGAACTCTCTGGATCCAGTCGGCACTCCAGAAAGTAATAAGTAAAACAAAAAAGGCAAAAATACTAGGAGCACATGGGAGTCGAACCATCATCCTACCGCATTGCGGTTGCGCACTCTACCGACTGAGCCATGGAGCCACCCTTTTGCTTTAAAAGAGTTCTCCCCTATCTACACAGCGCGGCCTGGCAGAGACGCAGAGGAAACCAAAAGTAGTCATTTAATAAAAACAAAACTTCAAAACTTGTGTTAAACACTTCTATTTTCCACTTCTTGGCTGTGTGTGATTGTAAAAACCAAAGTAATAAGTAAAACAAAAAAGGCAAAAATACTAGGAGCACATGGGAGTCGAACCATCATCCTACCGCATTGCGGTTGCGCACTCTACCGACTGAGCCATGGAGGCACCCTCTCAGGGAAACCGTTCATAGCCAGATCTGGAAAAAGACGAACCAGATCTGGAAACCTCTGGCTAGAAGTGGCACGATCTGGCTCAAATTTTCCAGATCTGGCTAGAATTTCCCAGATCTGGCTAAACTTCCCAGATCTGGCTGGAATTTCCCAGATCTGGCTGGAATTTCCCAGATCTGGCTGGATTTTCCTAGATCTGGCTGGAATTTCCCAGATCTGGCAAAAATTACCCAGATCTGATCGAAAATTCTCAGATCTAGCGGAAATTATCCAGATCAGGTTAAAATTCCCATTATCATTCAGGGGTTCAAAAACGCATGAAACATTTTCTTTATAAATTTTTATTCATTAACAATCAAACTTGTACAGTATACAGTAATGAATTATACTTTGAACGGTTCTTCTTCCGGATAGACTTCGTTGGTACTGTTGAGAAAACACAAACTCCGCGTAGAGGTTGTACAGACGAGCTGGTTGAGGATCTTCAGAAATTAAGGAAGCACATCCGACTTCTTATGTCTTATCTGAATTATCTCTTGTATTAAGCTTTCGTTAATTTATTCTAAAACCCCAAACTCCACAGAATTCAAGCATCCTATACACTGTGTCAAGAAATAAAAGCAAACACGACTTTTTTGAAATAACTCGACTAGTTTTGAGAGTTATGAAAACTTCAAGAACAAAAGTTGTTGAGGACACTAAGCCACAACTTCTCTGAAAATTTCATCCAGATTCGTCAACAGATTCCAGAGTTATGCCCGAAAGACCGAAAAACAGAGTGTCAAGAAATAATAGCAAATCCTGATTTTTCTCTGGAATCCTACAAAATCAAGACCGATTGATCACTTTTTCCGATACTTTATGATTGATGATGATTAACTAAAGGTCAGAAAATCGAAAAAAAAATTCAGATATGGTTTTTCCTAGAGTTAGCTGGCTGGAAAGCAGGAACTACATTTTTTATTCAGAAGCGCTGAAAAAACTTTTTTGACTGTTTTGAACTGTCACAAACCATTAAAAAACTCAGTTTCACACTTTTTCTGTAAAATCGACATCATCAAAGCGCTCTACTACACCAAAATTAACGATATTCTTAGCTGCGCACTCTATCCTCAAAGTTCAGCGCGTGTTCTTGGACCCACAGTAATGCTCAAAAATGAAAAAAAATCAAATGTACGACAATTAAATGATACGAAGACATTGTAGAGATTTTGAAAACGCATTTTCATCAACTCTCGCAGGCTGAAAACGGAACAATACGGAAGGTAAGGAATAGTGAGTGATAAATGGCATCTTTCAAGCCATTTTAAAGGGTTCCATATGACACCGTTCATAAAATGGTCTTTACTGCCGTCTGAAGCTTCAAACTTCACCGATTCGTTTTCTTCATACCGTTTGGCTGTAGTACATTTGATTTTTTTCATTTTTGAGCATTACTGTGGGTCCAAGAACACGCGCTGAACTTTGAGGATAGAGTGCGCAGCTAAGAATATCGTTAATTTTGGTGTAGTAGAGCGCTCTGATGGTGTCGATGTTACAGAAAAGTTGTGAAACTGAGTTTTATAATGGTTTGTGACAGTTCAAAACAGTCAAAAAAGTTTTTTCAGCGCTTCTGAATAAAAAATGTAGTTCCTGCTTTCCAGCCAGCTAACTCTAGGAAAAACCATATCTGAATTTTTTTTCGATTTTCTGACCTTTAGTTAATCATCATCAATCATAAAATATCGGAAAAAGTGATTAATCGGTCTTGATTTTGTAGGATTCCAGAGAAAAATCAGGATTTGCTATTATTTCTTGACACTCTGTTTTTCGGTCTTTCGGACATAACTCTGGAATCTGTTGACGAATCTGGATGAAATTTTCAGAGAAGTTGTGGCTTAGTGTCCTCAACAACTTTTGTTCTTGAAGTTTTCATAACTCTCAAAACTAGTCGAGTTATTTCAAAAAAGTCGTGTTTGCTATTATTTCTTGACACAGTGTATAAAAGACATGAGGCTATTCACTTTTTGCTGGCACCACATTTAGAAATGTAGAACCACAAGAAAGAAGTTTTTCCATTGTTTTTGTTTCATTGCGTACATATCATTTGTCGCTGTGAAAAATTAAATATCAAGGAATTGGAAAAATACCTATTTCTGCGCTTGTTCAAAATCATAGACACTTTCTCATAACTTCAGTGAGATGATCTTGACGACTGAAAATAATTTACAAAAAATACTTGATTGTTTAAATATTACCTTGGGGAGTTCATGCTGAAAATCAGGGTTACGTTCAGCCAGAATGAACAATAAAAATAATAGTAACCTCAAATGCGTTCAGCTAGAATGAACAACAATAATGATAATAGTGACCTGAAAATTGTTACTTTTATACTGTTCCGTGAAAAAATACCTCAATATGGTTTACTGAATGCAGATGCTGAACAGTACTGAAAGATAGTGATATAGTCCAGGCCAGTGAGAGGAGTTATGACTTCCTTCGGGATATCCAATAGGTGCACTGAACATTTGCCGTTGAATGTTGAACATTGCCGGCTGAAATTTGAACATTGAAAAAGAGAAAAAATGAATTTCATGATGATTTCGAAAAACTAGTATGATATAAGACACTGATCAAGAATAAATCAAAAAACTGAAAAAAAAACTTGAAAATGAAGTTTCAGTTAACAATGAATGTCTGCGAACGCATGACAAAATTTTTCCACAAACCGCGTTTCATATTTTATACCAGATCTGGCTCGAATTTCCCAGATCTGGCTTGAACTTTCCAGATCTGGTTCATTTTTTCAAAAGTGCCGTGATGACATGGAATATCTCTCCATTTCGTTCAAAACTCAATTTGATAGATTGATCAGCAACTAAAATCTAAATTTCCCATGTTAGAAAAAAAATAGAGCTCTTTTCTTACAACTCGAAAAGTTGAGCCAGATCTGGCGCCAGATCTGGCTTGTACATTTTTCTTCAAACATCAATAACTCTGCTCAGAATCAATTTTGTGTCATGATATTTAGACACATCACATCTCTAAGCGAAATGAGTAAATTTTGAGAGTTACAACCTGATTGGAGGTGCAACTCCAGATCTGGTTCGTCTTTTTCCAGATCTGGCTATGAACGGTTTCCCTGAGCTCAGAGAACACGAGTTGGACTGGATCCAGAAAAGTGCCAGCTGGATCCACAAAAAGTCGGGCAGCGATTGGCACGATCTAGCTGGCACTTTTCTGGATCCAGCTGAACTCTCTGGATCCAGTCGGCACTCCAGAAAGTAATAAGTAAAACAAAAAAGGCAAAAATACTAGGAGCACATGGGAGTCGAACCATCATCCTACCGCATTGCGGTTGCGCACTCTACCGACTGAGCCATGGAGCCACCCTTTTGCTTTAAAAGAGTTCTCCCCTATCTACACAGCGCGGCCTGGCAGAGACGCAGAGGAAACCAAAAGTAGTCATTTAATAAAAACAAAACTTCAAAACTTGTGTTAAACACTTCTATTTTCCACTTCTTGGCTGTGTGTGATTGTAAAAACCAAAGTAATAAGTAAAACAAAAAAGGCAAAAATACTAGGAGCACATGGGAGTAGAACCATCATCCTACCGCATTGCGGTTGCGCACTCTACCGACTGAGCCATGGAGCCACCCTCTTGCTTTAAAAGAGTTCTCCCCTATCTACACAGCGCGGCCTGGCAGAGACGCAGAGGAAACCAAAAGTAGTCATTTAATAAAAACAAAACTTCAAAACTTGTGTTAAACACTTCTATTTTCCACTTCTTGGCTGTGTGTGATTGTAAAAACCAAAGTAATAAGTAAAACAAAAAACGCAAAAATACTAGGAGCACATGGGAGTCGAACCATCATCCTACCGCATTGCGGTTGCGCACTCTACCGACTGAGCCATGGAGGCACCCTCAGAGAACACGAGTTGGACTGGATCCAGAAAAGTGCCAGCTGGATCCACAAAAAGTCGGGCAGCGATTGGCACGATCTAGCTGGCACTTTTCTGGATCCAGCTGAACTCTCTGGATCCAGTCGGCACTCCAGAAAGTAATAAGTAAAACAAAAAAGGCAAAAATACTAGGAGCACATGGGAGTCGAACCATCATCCTACCGCATTGCGGTTGCGCACTCTACCGACTGAGCCATGGAGTCACCCTCTTGTTTTAAAAGAGTTCTCCCCTATCTACACAGCGCGGCCTGGCAGAGACGCAGAGGAAACCAAAAGTAGTCATTTAATAAAAACAAAACTTCAAAACTTGTGTTAAACACTTCTATTTTCCACTTCTTGGCTGTGTGTGATTGTAAAAACCAAAGTAATAAGTAAAACAAAAAAGGCAAAAATACTAGGAGCACATGGGAGTCGAACCATCATCCTACCGCATTGCGGTTGCTCAGCTAAATGAAAGTAAATTAGATCTGGGAAAAAGTTAATTAGATCTGGGAAAAAGTTAATCTAAAATGGCACGATCTTGTTAACTTTTTTCCAGATCTAATTTACTTTTTCGCAGATCTAATTTACTTTTTTTCATATTTTTTTCACTCGTTCCTCGATCAAAACTACTTTCAATAATTGATTCTGGAGCACATTTCCAAACATAAACATTTATTTAACACATATACATATTATCAATCTTTACAAAAATAAACAGAAAATAGTTTGGAGCCAGATTTTCTGTCATCAATCTCGATTGTCGGTTCCGGGCACTTGTTCATTCCATGAGCATAGGAAAGTTCAGTTAGACTGGTCATGTTTGTCACGAACCTGAAAATACTTGTTTAAAAAAATTTAAATTCGGAGTGCCTGTTTTCATTATGGATCGCCAGTGCATTACTTAGTCACGAAAACCCCACATTCCCACAGCATTTACGGACTTTATTGAAAATTAATTTCATTCAGAGTGATTTTACTCTCTAATTCCGAGCTAATTAAAATAAGAGTATTTAATGTTAATTCACCTCACATATAATTCATCTTTAGCCAGAAAACGGAATGGTATGCTTTTTGAGAAAACAATCAACTCTTTTCAAGAAAACGATCGAAATTTTGAAACTTCCTCACCTTCAGACCATCAGTACTCAGAAAGTACTCTCCTTAATTTTGAAGACGGTCGTCCCACGATCTGTAGTGAAGACTCTTTCCAAGTTGGTGAATTTAGACGTTGAACTGTCTGTAAGCATAACTTTTATTTGTAAAAAAAATCGTTCATATTTCTATATTCTTCCTACCATTTCTTTCTTTCGTCTTATATTCTCACCTTTTTTCCTTTAATCCACTTTACGGAACAAAATATGTTATTATTATCAATTTATTTGACTACATTGAAACTCCGAGGATGACTAGATGTTCACAATTTTCACTACTTCATGTTTTTCTTTGAGAATACTCACCACGGCTGATCTGCTGATGTCTCCATGTGTAGTCGTTGTTATATCTGAAAAAAAATAAATTCGCTTGTTGACTTTGAACAAAAAAGTAGACTGAATCATAAATAATTTTCTCACAAGTAATCTTACTAAGTGCGAAGTTTTTTTGTGATAATCAAGTTGGAACTTTGTTGAAATCAAATCATAGCTTTGTACCTAACTAGTGCTTTGAACCTTACGCAGCTTAAAATTTGAAGTGTCAACAACGATAAATGAAAAAAAGATTCATGATTTTTGATTTATTATTCAGTCTACCTTTTCGTTTTTTTCTCAAAAAATACTCACCGAAGCTGCTCTCTTGAAGTCTCCAATTGTAGTGGTCGTTTATAACTGAGGAAAAATGAATTCGCTTATGGACTTAAAACGAAAACCAACCGTTTCGAATGAAGCATAACTCCTGCGTTTTTCTCCTGTTTCGATTTCTGAATATTTTCCATGAACTCCATTGCGTAGGAAGAAACAAGAAATGACTATGAGAAGGTAGAGTCTATTACGTATGATCACGGCTTCAAAATGAATGACAACACTTTACGTGTATTAATAACATGGAAAGTAAACGTATACGTAATATGTGAGTTTCGCTTTGGTTGGTTTATTGAGTTTGATGAATTTTTGAGCATCATACGTAAATCAAAAATCATGAATCTTTTTTTCATTTATCGTTGTTGACACTTCAAATTTTAAGCTGCGTAAGGTTCAAAGCACTAGTTAGGTACAAAGCTATGATTTGATTTCAACAAAGTTCCAACTTGATTATCACAAAAAAACTTCGCACTTAGTAAGATTACTTGTGAGAAAATTATTTATGATTCAGTCTACTTTTTTGTTCAAAGTCAACAAGCGAATTTATTTTTTTTCAGATATAACAACGACTACAAATGGAGACATCAGCAGATCAGCCGTGGTGAGTATTCTCGAAGAAAAACATGAAGTAGTGAAAATTGTGAACGTCTAAATTAACCAACTTGGAAAGATTCTTCACTACAGATCGTGGGACGACCGTCTTCAAAATTAAGGAGAGTACTTTCTGAGTACTGATGGTCTGAAGGTGAGGAAGTTTCAAAATTTCGATTGTTTTCTTGAAAAGAGTTGATTGTTTTCTCAAAAAGCATACCATTCCGTTTTCTGGCTAAAGATGAATTATATGTGAGGTGAATTAACATTAAATACTCTTTTTTTAATTAGCTCGGAATTAGAGAGTAAAATCACTCTGAATGAAATTAATTTTCAATAAAGTCCGTAAATGCTGTGGGAATGTGGGGTTTTCGTGACTAACGTAAGTAATGCACTGGCGATCCATAATGAAAACAGGCACTCTGAATTTAAATTTTTTTAAACAAGTATTTTCAGGTTCGTGACAAACATGACCAGTCTAACTGAACTTTCCTATGCTCATGGAATGAACAAGTGCCCGGAACCGACAATCGAGATTGATGACAGAAAATCTGGCTCCAAACTATTTTCTGTTTTTTTCTGTAAAGATTGATAATATGTATATGTGTTAAATAAATGTTTATGTTTGGAAATGTGCTCCAGAATCAATTATTGAAGTAGTTTTGATCGAGGAACGAGTGAAAAAAAATATGAAAAAAGTAAATTAGATCTGGGAAAAAGTAAATTAGATCTGCGAAAAAGTAAATTAGATCTGGAAAAAAGTTAACAAGATCGTGCCATTTTAGATTAACTTTTTCCCAGATCTAATTAACTTTTTCCCAGATCTAATTTACTTTCATTTAGCTGAGTAGCCATCGCCAGCCAATCGGCGGCGATTTTCCCATGCCTACAAATAACACGTGAATCTAGAGAGTGCGCATTTTTGTTTGTAATCACCGGGAATTGAACTTGCAACCTTTTGATCTTAACAGGAAATGACCTTCAGCGTAATTCGGATCCAGAGTTGAGACCTAGCCAGATGTGTTAAGCAGGTCGAGGGATGAAGTTTTCATGTAGAAAATTTTTGCACGTTTTTTGTTACAAGCGAGATATTTTAATTTAAAAATTTTAAACTCCAAAAATGAGTGACCTCTCGCACGACACAATTAGATCCAACAGGAAAAACAACTAGCGGGGTGGTGGAGTGGTCAAAGGTTCTGCGTTCGAACCGAGAGGTCTAGGGTTCTATTCCATCCGCTGACGACTTTTTGGTCATTTTTTGCACAATGACAAAAATGTGCCCAAATTGTGTGGAATTACTCTTTTGCATGTATTTAAACCCTTCTACTCATGTTAATACTCTTCGAAGTTGCCAAAAGTCTATAGCCGATCTCATCTATCACCTCCTCCATTATGAAGCTAGTGAAATGGTCGTTACAACTTTGATATTCATCAAAAACAAGATTTTCGAGTTCGAGATGCATTTCTATTTGTGAATTGAACGGTAACCGTTCAAACCGGAGTTATCCTCTAGAATTCCTCAAGTCGTGAGCCAGAAGCATCTCGACAAGTGGCCGGATGAGGGTCTCTAATCACAAACCTTGATAAAATCTTCATGGATATAATCTCATGACCGCCCAGATTACACCAAACAACAACCACAAACATTAATTATAATATTATCAATAAATAAGTTCATAAGAGGAAGTTGTTGAATTCAACTTTTTCTTGTTTGCATACTCATCCAGCTACTTGTCGAGATGCTTCTGGCTCAAGACTTGAGGAATTCTAGAGGATAACTCCGGTTTGAACGGTTACCGTTCAGTTCACAAATAGAAATGCATCTCGAACTCGAAAATCTTGTTTTTGACGAATATCAAAGTTGTAACGACCATTTCACTAGCTTCATAATGGAGGAGGTGATAGATGAGATCGGCTATAGACTTTTGGCAACTTCGAAGAGTATTAACATGAGTAGAAGGGTTTAAATACATGCAAAAGAGTAATTCCACACAATTTGGGCACATTTTTGTCATTGTGCAAAAAATGACCAAAAAGTCGTCAGCGGATGGAATAGAACCCTAGACCTCTCGGTTCGAACGCAGAACCTTTGACCACTCCACCACCCCGCTAGTTGTTTTTCCTGTTGGATCTAATTGTGTCGTGCGAGAGGTCACTCATTTTTGGAGTTTAAAATTTTTAAATTAAAATATCTCGCTTGTAACAAAAAACGTGCAAAAATTTTCTACATGAAAACTTCATCCCTCGACCTGCTTAACACATCTGGCTAGGTCTCAACTCTGGATCCGAATTACGCTGAAGGTCATTTCCTGTTTAAGTCCAATGCGTTAACCACTACGTGTGTGGGAAGAGGCCAACAACACATAATTGCACACACACTCTCTCTCCCTTTCTCTCTCTCTCTCGTCGCTCTCACTAATCTCAGCTAAATGAAAGTAAATTAGATCTGGGAAAAAGTTAATTAGATCTGGGAAAAAGTTAATCTAAAATGGCACGATCTTGTTAACTTTTTTCCAGATCTAATTTACTTTTTCGCAGATCTAATTTACTTTTTCCCAGATCTAATTTACTTTTTTCATATTTTTTTCACTCGGTCCTCGATCAAAACTACTTTCAATAATTGATTCTGGAGCACATTTCCAAACATAAACATTTATTTAACACATATACATATTATCAATCTTTACAAAAATAAACAGAAAATAGTTTGGAGCCAGATTTTCTGTCATCAATCTCGATTGTCGGTTCCGGGCACTTGTTCATTCCATGAGCATAGGAAAGTTCAGTTAGACTGGTCATGTTTGTCACGAACCTGAAAATACTTGTTTAAAAAAATTTAAATTCAGAGTGCCTGTTTTCATTATGGATCGCCAGTGCATTACTTAGTCACGAAAACCCCACATTCCCACAGCATTTACGGACTTTTTTGAAAATTAATTTCATTCAGAGTGATTTTACTCTCTAATTCCGAGCTAATTAAAAAAAGAGTATTCAATGTTAATTCACCTCACATATAATTCATCTTTAGCCAGAAAACGGAATGGTATGCTTTTTGAGAAAACAATCAACTCTTTTCAAGAAAACAATCGAAATTTTGAAACTTCCTCACCTTCAGACCATCAGTACTCAGAAAGTACTCTCCTTAATTTTGAAGACGGTCGTCCCACGATCTGTAGTGAAGACTCTTTCCAAGTTGGTGAATTTAGACGTTGAACTGTCTGTAAGCATAACTTTTATTTGTAAAAAAAATCGTTCATATTTCTATATTCTTCCTACCATTTCTTTCTTTCGTCTTATATTCTCACCTTTTTTCCTTTAATCCACTTTACGGAACAAAATATGTTATTATTATCAATTTATTTGACTACATTGAAACTCCGAGGATGACTAGATGTTCACAATTTTCACTACTTCATGTTTTTCTTTGAGAATACTCACCACGGCTGATCTGCTGATGTCTCCATGTGTAGTCGTTGTTATATCTGAAAAAAAATAAATTCGCTTGTTGACTTTGAACAAAAAAGTAGACTGAATCATAAATAATTTTCTCACAAGTAATCTTACTAAGTGCGAAGTTTTTTTGTGATAATCAAGTTGGAACTTTGTTGAAATCAAATCATAGCTTTGTACCTAACTAGTGCTTTGAACCTTACGCAGCTTAAAATTTGAAGTGTCAACAACGATAAATGAAAAAAAGATTCATGATTTTTGATTTATTATTCAGTCTACCTTTTCGTTTTTTTCTCAAAAAATACTCACCAAAGCTGCTCTCTTGAAGTCTCCAATTGTAGTGGTCGTTTATAACTGAGGAAAAATGAATTCGCTTATGGACTTAAAACGAAAACCAACCGTTTCGAATGAAGCATAACTCCTGCGTTTTTCTCCTGTTTCGATTTCTGAATATTTTCCATGAACTCCATTGCGTAGGAAGAAACAAGAAATGACTATGAGAAGGTAGAGTCTATTACGTATGATCACGGCTTCAAAATGAATGACAACACTTTACGTGTATTAATAACATGGAAAGTAAACGTATACGTAATATGTGAGTTTCGCTTTGGTTGGTTTATTGAGTTTGATGAATTTTTGAGCATCATACGTTTCAAAATATTCTTAAGTATGAATCTGTACAATGGATAAGGAGTAATAAGTGGAGAAAATCGAACATGAGAAAAAATAAAAGAAAACATTTCGAGAGCGTCATTAGCATAGGGGCACACTTGCACAGCCGGCACAACTTGTATTTTTCACAGAGCCGCCGCAGACGGCATAATCTGCCGACCAACACGGCATCAGATTTGCTTTATCTGTTAAAGTTGTTCTCCCAATCTTAACCTAAGCTTATTATGAAAGGAAAGTACTGTTCGTTGCCGATTGCAAATTAAGAATAATTCATGATACAGGCATGAGGATCGGCAGATTATGGCGTCTCCCACGGACTTTATTTTTCACTACCGATTTATTTTTATTTGATAGGAAATGATATGACTTGTCAAAGAAGTGGCAGTGAGAGAAACATTGTCACCTATGAGAGTTTTTGACAATCCGAATTTATATGAAAATAATAACACGGCGTAAGTCAACATCACAAAGAATTTTTATGAGATTTCACTTTTCAAAATTCACTTTATGTTCAACACACTCACAGTGCATGATCTCTGAAAATTGACAATCAACAGAGTCCAGGTAAATATCGACAAAAAATTAAACCGATTTTTTCGCGAAAATCACACCTAGACCTCATTTAGCAGGGAATTACCAGATATAGTCAGAATTTAACCTATTCTGATATGAACTCACCAGGATTAACCTGGATACCTGAAAAACTGGAGGTTTTCCGATTAAAATCGGTTCACGAAATCTGGCATGGAATTTCCAGAACTGGCCTGGATTTACCTGGATTTTGTCGATTCTCAATTCTTAAAGCTGTACATGGAATTCTAGTTACATCATATGTCGAATATAACTCACTTCGTACATCGTGAAAAATGTCTCACAGTCAGTTCCGTATACTGTACGTACATGCTTACGCTACTTATGGTCTATGCTATACAGTTACAGAATTGAGACTCTAGAGAAACTGCCAAACCACGAGGGTCTTTAGAATTGAAAATTACGATTGATGACACTTCAATCAGGTCTAAATAATCAAAACTATACACTTCTTCAATATTAGAATAAGATCTTGAAGTGAACTAGATCTAATTTACTTTTTCGCAGATCTAATTCACTTTTTCCCAGATCTAATTAACTTTTTCCCAGATCTAATTAACTCTTTCATTTGCAAATTTTCAATTGTCAAAAAAGTTAGAATAAAATCAAAATTTTTAAATTCTGAGAAATACGGTTTCTTGTAATTGTGAATAGATTCGAAATATGTAAGTTTTGTTTCGATAGACGTCACATCCCAGATCTAATTTACTTTTTCGCAGATCTAATTCACTTTTTCCCAGATCTAATTTACTTTCATTTACCTGAGAATGGTTGTCTCCTCTGCGTCTCTGCCAGGCCGCGCTGTGTAGATAGGGGAGAACTCTTCTGAAGCAAGAGGGAGCCTCCATGGCTCAGTCGGTAGAGTGCGCAACCGCAATGCGGTAGGATGATGGTTCGACTTCCATGTGCTCCTAGTATTTTTGCTTTTTTTGTTTTACTTATTACTTTGGTTTTTACAATCACACACAGCCAAGAAGTGGAAAATAGAAGCGTTTAACACAAGTTTTGAAGTTTTGTTTTTTATTAAATGACTACTTTTGGTCTCCGAAAAACCCTAAAGCCGTTAACCAATCTAGACCTCCTTGAGCTTGTAAAAGTACTTGAAATCAAGAATTTCCGTGGTGTATTTATGCGAGATACTTTGCCAAATGAAGGAATTGGAGAAAAAGAAGTAGGAATTGTAAATTCAGATTCTTCTGAAGGTAAAGGTACTCATTGGGTTTGCTATTCCAAAAACAAAGATAAAATATATTATTTCAAATTCAAGAATGGTTTGTTCACTTTTAGGCGTCGTTTTTATGGCAAGAGATATTGAAGGTAAGACCTGAAAATGTGTGAGGCATGGGCATGGCATGTATCAAAGTGTGACCTTTCACTCTCTAATTATCGACAATGAGGATAAAGAAGAGAAAGTGGTCACACCTAAACTTCGAGAAAGTGCTATCAATTGCGCGTAAAAGGAGAGCAAAGAGAGTAAAATCTCCAAACTCGACGGACTTTTTAAGAATTTTATGCATAAATTATCTGTTTTTCTCTTATAACTCCTTTGAAATTGATTGTAGTTCGTTGATTTTTTGAATACGTTTATATCTCGAAGGCGCTATATTGTAAATTCATTTTCTTGCAGAGTCTTCAACTACAAGCTGAAATCTGGAATATCGTTAATTAACATCATTTGAAATCAAAGGTTAGGCTTCATAATAATGAAAATTATTCAAAATTATGATTCCAGATATCATATTAATAAGCGACAAATCCTCCGCCCACTTTGCCCCGCCCCACTTTTCGTGAAGCCGATTTTTGGGGTGAAGCTTTTTGGATTTGGTTGGGGTTTGAGGGAGAGGGAGGGGGTTGTGCAAAAGTGCCCAGAGGGAGGATACGAACCCGCGACAATCGCGTGAAAGTTATCTGCTTTAACCACTCGGTCACAGCTGCACGAAACTCTTGGAAACCGTTTGCGTGAGTACTCATGGTTGCTGGGGTCAACGAATGTTGT
>OZ022249.1:14695851-14776444 GCA_963978915.1 Caenorhabditis parvicauda | reverse complement strand
AATCCTAGAACCACTGATTCGTCACTGGTGTCAGATGAATTAGCTCAATTGCACATTGAAACCCCTTCTGAGGACATTGTTACTACTAATGATGATTCCATGGATACTGACAATGATGATTGTGAAATAACTTCTGTTGTACCTAAGAAACTAGAGGATTTGATTGAAGATTATAAAAGAGCTAAAGAAGATTTAAACTTAGAAGAAAAATATAGAAAAGTTCATGAGGCAAAAACAAGATATACTATGGAAAAACAGTTAGTTGAATATAGACGTAGAAAACGTGATGAGAAAAAGAAAAAGTTAGCTACAATTCAGAAAAAGAAGTTAGCTATTCAGAAACTTAGAATCAAAGAACAGTGGAAGAAGTTCTCTTTGAATTTCACAGACACTTCATTTGGAGATCCTTCATACTAATTCATCTAATAAATGTCTTGTGATCTATATGAAATTGTATATTGTTTCAAGTGCAAGATAAAGACGAATACACTTGATGTTTCATACGTATTAACAAAGAACAACAGATCAATGATGAAGGGAAATTGTGAAGTGTGTGGAACTATGAAATGCAAACTCATTTCAACTAGAGCAGGGAATGGATTAGAAGATTCGAAGAATTCAAAGGATTCGAAAGACATGAAACACAAAGATTCGAAAGATATGAAATGCAAGGAGATCCTAGAACAAACATATTACTCCCCAAAAACGGGTTTTTGTGGTATCAATGAAATGCAACGAAAAACAAAGTTACCAATTAAAATAGTCAAAGAATTTCTAAATGAACAAGATCTTTACACTTTACACAAACCAGCTAGGAAGAACTTCAAGAGTCAAAGAGTCTTCGTGAATGGAATAGATGATCAATGGCAATCTGATTTAGTAGAAATGATTCCTTACGCGAAAGAAAATAAAGATTACAAATATCTTTTAACAATTATAGATTGTTTTTCAAAGTTTGCGTGGGTTGTTCCTTTAAAAAATAAAACAGGTAAAGAAACTTCTTTAGCTTTGGAATCCATTATGAGTAGAAGTAAAAGAAAACCGAAAAAGATGCAAACTGATAATGGAAAAGAGTATTATAATTCTAATTTAAAAGATCTTTTTAAGTCATTAGAAATAAATCACTTCTCAACTTATTCAGATAAGAAAGCTTCTATTATCGAAAGGTTTAATAGAACCTTGAAAGAAAAGATGTGGAAAATGTTCACTCATCAAGGAAATCATAAATGGATAGACATTCTTGATGACCTTGTAAAGGGATATAATAATCATTTTCACTCTAGCATTAAAATGTCTCCCATGCAGGCATCAAAAATAGAAAATCAAAGTATTGTTTACTCAAATCTTTTTCCTAAAGAGAAAAATCTTTTTGCTTTGAAAAGTGATGCTCTTTGTGAGAAAGAGAAGTTCAAGATAGGTGACACTGTTCGTATTACAAAATATAAAGCCATTTTCGATAAAGGATATCTACCAAATTGGAGTACTGAACAATTCAAAATTTCTGATGTTCTAAAAGGTGATCCAATAATGTAAAACTCACACTTTTTAACAACCTTAGTGAAGAGTATAAAGTTGAGAAAGTGATAAAACATAGAAAATCCAAAGGGGTAAAAGAAGTTCTTGTTAAGTGGTATGGATATCCAGAGAAATTTAACTCGTGGATTCCTGAGAAGGATCTTCGATAGTTTATATCAATCATACAAATCAAGAGAACTCAAATGCTGACAACCTTGACTCTATTATCCTTGACTTCGCAACGATCTGCTCGTCTTATTTCTATCTTGTTCGAATTGTATTTACGACATTGTCGTTAATAGTTCTATTTAAGAAACTAGTGAATGCAGCAGAATGTGTTACTTGGGCTCAACTTCCGTGGAAAAATTTGTTTTTGCGAACTCCTCATATATCAATGAATATGAATTAAATGAAAACTAAAAAATACAAAACATTTCGCTCCCGGGTGGGCTCGAACCACCAACCTTTCCTCAGAGAACACGAGGTGGACTGGATCCAGAAAAGTGCCAACTGGATCCAGAGTTTTTTGTCCGTTCGGGACGAATTATAATTGAAAATGATCGCTAAAGTACTAAAAACGATTCCTGTTTGTTTTGTGAAGAAAAAAATATTTTCAAGAAAGTTATGACAATTTAAAAAATTTTCGCTAGCTAGATCCAGCGCTGGATCCAGTTCGACTTTTTTCGAGAAATTTGGAATGATTTCATTGCCCTCTATTTCATATGGTGAGTGACTATTTCGCTGGGATTATCATTTACTTCGAATGTTTCATTCATTTCAATGTCTGTACGGTTTTTTGGAGCACAAAAACGAAATTTTGAAAATACCAGCTGGATCTAGAAAAATGTCGAGCTGGATCCAGACTGGCAAAAGCAAGTTTGACTGGATCCAGAAAAGTGCCAACTGGATCCAGAGTTGCACGTCCGATTGTGACGAAATATACAGGGCTTGAGTTGGAACTGGGACGGAAAACCAACTCATAGGTTTCTTACAAAGTGTATCAAGCGTTTTAAACAGTTCCGATGTTTCTCGGACTAGGCATCGAGGAACGTGGAGCTCTTAAACGATCTCCGGCAGGTTCTCTCCCTCATTTGACTTTTTTGAGAAGTGTAGGGTGATATGTTTATGGTGTTACTTCTTCCGTTAAAGTGGAAATATGAATACTAAATTTCAAGGAAATGTACCTAAAGGTTATACGAGAAAAATAAAATTTTAAAAATTGAATTTTGACGCGTGACGTGGTAGCATACTACACGCAAAGTGATCGACCAATACATTATGGTTCACCCTGTAGATTAAAATGATCTATATCATCCTGGAAACAATCTCTATTTTGCAGCGAAGTAAAATTTTATCAAAAACATGTCATGAGAATTTTAAAATTTTTCGCTAGCTAGATCCAGCGCTAGATCCAGTACAACTTTTTGCAAGAAGTTTGGGAAGAGCTCATTATCGTTAATTTCTTATGGTAAATAACTGTTTCTTCTCGTGATTATTATTTACTTTCAATGTTTTTTTTTCAATTTCATGCCTGTACGGTTTATGGAAGCACAAAAATTTCATCTTAAAAAATACCAGCTGGATCCAGAAAAATGCCTACTCGATCTGAAACAAATTCAAATAGTTTTGTATAAATTATGACTGCATTAAAACTATTTTTAGTTGAAAATTTCATGCAATAAAGTACTCCAAAACTTTTGATTGCTGCTCCAAAACTAAAATTAATTTTATTGAACGCAGTTACTAAAATAAGTTTGTCACGCGCGTGTCAAGTGAAACATCGTATTTTTTAAGCGTCCTTCGAATTATTTTCGTTTCCTCTTCTGTATCATGTACGTATCATTTTATTGTTCAACAAATTATATTATCTGTTAGAATGTAGGAAATCTGACCTAATTATATTTCTCAGATCGTTGACGACTCACTTGTCGTCGATGCAGAAGACACCTTATGGCGAGATGGAAGCGTCTGACTTGGGACATGAGAAAGGTGTGATAGTTTAAAGTGATTGTGATCGCACAATAGTTGGAGGTAAGAAATAACGTGTGGAGTGTTATAATCATGAATTAGGCGAAAAACTCTTATTTTGTTGTGACTTCTCTAATTTTTGCAACATTTTTCGATATCGTATTTCAGATGCATCTCCTCTATTCCCCAAAGAACCCAGTCTCTAACTACTGCTCCGTGGTCGATGCGGCGTATCACAGGCCCGGTGAGGTGAATTTTTCCTCTCATTGTTATTTTATACTAGGACAAGTTCTCATTCAGGTATCCACGCTGAGATTTCGTTCGGGTCAACCGTGAAAAAACCAGAAGAACGCGCTGGCAAAGCTCAAGCAGAAAAGAAAGAAGATTGAGAAGAAGAACACAAGATCGCAGGCATTGAAGAAAGGTGTGTGTTCGATAGAAATTTGAGAATCTGTCAGTTGTCAAAATTTCAGAATCAGTCGATCTTCTCGTCCACACATCTATCGACATTTGCAAATGGAATAGGACAAAACCATCAGAAGAGCCGTGGTTTAAACAGGTAAATTTTTTCAGTTTTCTCAGAATACAGCAAAGGTTAGAAACGATTATGGTAAAAAAAATTCAGATCAAATGAATTCCACCCTCAGCCACTCCCAACAGAAAAATGGAAATGAAAGCATGCATGGACGACATTTCAAGTACATCTCAAAAGGTAAATTGAGAACATTTTCTTTCGAAAAATCTGTCAGTTTTATTTGAATCCAAGTTTTAGGAATTCCAAATTTCATTCAACTTTCGAAGATGTGTGTGTATGTAAGAGAGAGAGAGAGAGAAAGAGAGTCAGAGAGAGGAAGCCATTGTCTTTATTGAATGTACTGGCTAAACGACGAGGATTTACAGCAGTATAGTTTTGAAAAGATAGACCCACTCTAGTTGCGCTGTAAACAGTTTGAAGCTTGCAAAAATGAACGGATGAGAAAAATTCAAATGTAAAGTTCTTAATATTTTTACGTTTAAATTTCAGACTTTTCCCTCCCGCAGGGCAGACTCTAGAACTTGAAGATGAATCTTCAAGGAAACCCAGAGTTACTACTCACGGAAGGTCAAAGGAACACACGGTCAAAGAAGAACTCTAACGGATTAATTATTTTCTGACGTTTCAATAAATATATTGTTGATTAAAAGTGTTTAGTAAAAGGAACTAGATCGAGAAAATAGCTGACTGGATCCAGAAAATAGCTGAGTGGATCCAGAAAAGTGCTGACTACATATGGAGAGTTCAGCTGGATCAGGAAAAGTGCTGACTGGATCCAGAGAGTTCAGCTGGATCAGGAAAAGTGCCAACTGGATCCAAAATAGTCGAGCTAGATCGTGCCAATCGCCGCCCTACGATTTCTGGATCCAGCTGGCACTTTTCCAGATCCAGTCCAACTCGTGTTCTCTGAGTCGGTTAACAGCCGAACGCGCTGCCTATTGCGCCACGGAAGCACACAATTATTTTTTCCTCACAAGTTGGTTGAGGTTCACACAGGTTGTCTGGGTTGCGGAGATCCATCGTGATAGCCGCCCCAGCAAACAGGTGTTATAACTTACTCCACAGCACTTCTGCTAAACGCCTCGGTGAGGAGCCGCGTGGGTCACTCTGGATCCCTCTGGCTCGAGTTTGCCACTTCTTGTTGTCTCACAACAAGTGACAACATGTGTATGTTCGCGCGTTCAGCTCTCTATAGAATGGTGAGCATGAGAAACGATAGTATCTGTTCTTATCGTATTCACTTCCACTGTGACTGGAAGTACTATTTTTGCGAAAATGAGATGAAAGAGGGCAGGAACCGAACTTGTGACGTCATGTCGAAAGTTTTTTGTATAAATTCCAAGATACTGGAATCACATTCTACAGATCAAAACAATTCATAGATCAAACAAAAATTCTTGTCACTTGATAGCGGAATTTTTCCATATCTCGCCCTTAATTTGGCATATCTAGATACAGTTTTTAGGGAAGTTCCACAACTCGTACGTATCTTGATATATCATAGTGCGTATTTTTGAATGCCTGAGTGCGTGGGATCTTTGTTTTTTATGACTTTCTTGATATCATTCATGTATGTAATTTTGCCACCTGACAAGTTGAATGAGATAAAAATCAAGAAAAACTTAGTTTATACAGTGAATAGCTTCCGAATAGTTTTCTGCTTGGTGGTTCTAGTTCATCAATATTTTGGGTGGGTTCAGAGGAGTTGCATCTTCTTGCTTCCACGTTTGACATCTATATAATACGGTCCTGATTCATATGTACCGGAAAATTCTGACAGTCAATAAGTAACACCACATTGCTAATGTTCTTTTCTCATTCCAGAGAATACAAAAAATCTCTTATGGGTGATCAATTTCAGGTAGCTTCACTGAATTTCAGCATTACTTAAAAATTATTCATATTAAGTTACAAGAAACAATCAAGAAAATAGCTTTCCCCCTCTCACTATCGCTCTCGTTTTCTACATAAGACGTTTATGGTACTTACCGGAAAAATTGAATAGTTAGTGAAAAAACTAAAACTCTAGCTGCTCACTTTTACGTTTTTTCACCAAATTTAGTTTTTTGCCTTTCATACTGTTCTTCAAGAAGTAAATACCCACTTCACGTCACTGTCAGGTTCTGAAAAGTTTTCACCCAGGGTGGTCCAAAAAAAATTAGGGCTCAAAAACTTTGACAATGAAAACGAGTCTTGTCACATTCATTGAGCACTGATATCTTAGTTGCTTAGCAAGGAGCCGCGTGGGTCACTCTGGATTCCTCTGGCTCGAGTTTGCCACTTCTTGACTACAAGTGATGTCGAGTCTGAATGTTCACACTTTTAGCTCCCTAAAGAATGTATCTCTGTCATTTCAATGTGACAGAAACGCGGCATTATTGTGGCCGGATTGCGATGGTACACCCGTGGAAAAATGAAGACCAGTGCCTGCCTTAATCGAGACTCTTGCCTGCTACGATATACACCAACAATCTCTTGTATAGTTTTCTGCTTGGTAATTCTAGTTCATCAATTAATAGGGTGGGTTAAGGCTTATTTGCTCCTTACTGCTTTCACGTTTGACCTTTACATAATATGTACGGTCCCAATTTTCACCGAGAATTTTAATAAGCAATATCTTTTGGGCGGTAAGTTTTTACACAGTTTTAGCAATTTGTTTTCTCAATTCAGGATGTTGTTAGAAAAGAACTGGGTCGCAAGAGCGTCGACAATCAAAAAAAAAACTCTTGTCACATTCATTGAGCACTGTTGTTCCCAAGCAAGAAGCCGCATAGGTGGGTCACTCTGGATCCCTCTGGCCCGAGTTTGCCACTTATTGTTGTCTCACAACAAGTGATGCCGAGTCTGTATGTTCGCACCTTCAGCTTTCAAACAACACAAAAACAACTGTGATATGTACTCTCATGTGAAGGAGAAAATACCGGACATTCTCATAAAATTTCATTATCAGGGAACATTTGTGTTTTCTTGATATTATATACTGTAAAAACGACAATTTCTCACCATTTATCAGATTTAATAAAAATGGAATATGGCTGAGAATTACCATAACTCGTCCTACAGAATAGAATTTTTTTTTCAATTCGAGACCCTAGCTAATTTGGCAGGATAATCATCAAAAAAAGGCTTCATCAACAGAATTATTGCTATTGAGACAAATCTGTAGGCACAACAAAACATTGTGGATCATTTTCAGTCTTAATAATCAAAGTTTCAAACACGATTAGGAATTTGGAGTTGGTTGAACAGTGTCTCATTAAAATTTCGGTATCTATTCAATTTCTTGCTGTTCGAATTAAAATTGTTTCTATTTTTCAATCATATTCTTCGAATCAGTACTTTTTTCCAGGAACAAGATCTCGGTCAAACTAAAACTGTCTTTCCTTGACCTAGACAAGTCAGTCTGATAGTTCTGAGCAGTGTCTACTTCTCTCGATTGCCTCGACGAAGTGTTACTTGGGTCACTCTCAGTCCTTGTGGCAAGAGTTTGGCAATTTATGTTGCCGCTCCTCAATGTGTGTTAGCACCTTTGGTGTATCTCAATCACAAGAAGAAGTGTTGACAACATGATGCGTTTATTTACGGAATACACGATTTTTACACGTCGACATGGGCATATGTGGAGTGATCATGCGGGGTAGAAACCCATCTGAAAATAGAAATATTGGTGTTTCTTTAAAATAACTAGCTTACTGGTCCACGTGGAACTGGTCTGAAGACATTTGTCGGTTTAACGCGAACTATGTCAATTGAGTTGGATTCAGACTGAAAATTATCATTTTGCATTAAACATTTTTTACAAACCCTTTTATTCTGAACATCCACAGGAAGTTTAATCTCTCGGACATCAACTGCAACATCTTGTTCAGGTTCAAAAATCAAATTTCTCAGAGCTCCAAAATTGCGAATCGGTCCAGCACGAGCTTCACAAATCTGAGTTATGACATGGTTCAATAAATTCAAAACGCTCTTACCTGTACAAACGCAGAAACAACAACAATGCAGCAGAAAACCTTCATTTGAGCTTTGTTTACCTGTGAAAATTCGATTTTTTAAAGAAAAAGTAGCAATATCAATGAGAAATGGTTTGTTATGACACTCGAAGAAGAATACACTCAGATTTCTATACAACTGGGCTAGTTTTCTCACATGCAGTTAAATGAGACGGATGAGCTTAAAGTGAGACAAATTCCAATTATATACTGGAAGAAACCATTCAAAAACCAATACTGGCTTATTTTTCTCTGTCTCATCGAATTAGGCATTCAACTTCGGGATTTGTTTCTTCTTTTCTTGAAGTAATGTTGTTGAAAACAAGGTCTATGTGTATGAAACGACATTGTGCAAAATGAATGAAGCCGTGACTCACATTTTTTTTCATTAAATAAGGATGAAATTGAGAATACAAAAAATCATCAGACGGAACTTGGAAGAAAATTAGACCCATCCAGCGAAAAAAAATTGAATAAGTTCATTCAATAAATATGATCACAATCAGAAATACAAATAGAAATAGGAAATGAAGTGTTTCATAAACATCAAACCCATCCAGCAAAAGTTCCAGTACCGAAGTTGCACCAACCTCCTCTCTTGGCTTTGAAGTATCCACCATCACCCCATCCAGATCCCCAGGAGTTCTTCACAATCCAGAATTTGTTTCCGTTCTCAACTCCGTAGCCGACCACAAGAGCCGCGTGCCATCCACTCTGAAAGAAAGAATTTTCTGAGAAAGAGAGCCAGACTCACATCATCGTGACAATCATTGTTGTTGGCGATTCCGTTCTTGTAATGTTGGAATGATTCTCCAACTTGGAATCCAGTGGCGGCTGGTCCTCCATCAGTTACACTCCAAGCGATCTTTTCATCATCCTTTGGAACTTCGACAAATTGAGCGATTTTGATCTGAATTTTGCGATGTAATTCTGAAAAAGAGGAACCTCACCGCAACATGAGCATCATGGCAGTTTCCATGAGAAGCGTGGTAAGGATAGTCCCCACAGCTGGGAAGTCCGTGGTCCTTGGCAAAACCCAGAGCCTTGTCGAGTCCACCCCCGTTACAGCCATTAGGAACGCAGTCAACAAGCTTCTGCTCCGAATAAGAATTTTTGCCTTTTCCTTGTTTCGCAGCCATAGCTTCTATGACACCAACAGCGGCAAACGCCCAGCAAGATCCACAACCACCCTGATCTTTCACCGGTGTAACGATGTTCGATCTTCGCCAGTCCCAATTTTCCGGGTGGTCGAACTGTTTTGGCTTAGTGAAGTTTCTCTGTGCCATGGGAGTCAACAACCCTTTAGTGATTGGTTTTTCTGTCATCAGACGATTCTGAAAAACTGTTTGCAAACTTTTGTCATTGATATTGTTTACCTTCTTGAACTCCTGGAAGGTCATGTCAGTGAAGGCGTTAACATCATAGGTAGTCAAGTTTTTGGCTTCCGAGTTGAGTCTGAGAGAAGATTGTTTATTACTGGAATTAATACAGTCTATTGTACCTTTCAATTGTCTTCAGATTCTTTGCAAATATGTCGAATCTTTTGAGAGACTCTTTCTCAGACACATAATTCTTGCCGTGGTACTTTACAAAGTCATCAAACTTCTGAAGTTGAGCGTGTGTGGCATCGGAACGATGCTTGTTCACGATGGATATGACCGACGACTTCTGAATCCTTTTCCTCTTATTGAATTCTGAAAAACTCACCGGGAAGCAAGAAACAGCAGAGAGCAGTAGACAAAATACGGAGATTTTCATTTCTAAGTTGATACATCCTCATACATTTGTTTTGCTTATATAGAAAAAGAGAAAATGATAATAAGGTTATCTAACTGTACGAAAAATGAGTAATACTGATTTTGGAAAAAGTGATAAGGCGTGAGTAAGATCTCTCTCTCTCTCTCTCTGATTGTAACAATGCACCTGGACTCTTCAAACGTTACTTTTTCTTTATTCCAGTATCAGTATTACTAATGAATTGTACAGTGAAACAATTCTGATATCATGTTTCAACTCTCTATATAAACCAATGATTTTTGTGAGAACGTATCAACTCGAAAATGAGAATCTCATTATTTTGTCTACTGCTATCCGCTGTTTCTTGCTTCCCGGTGAGTTTTTCAGAATTCAATAAGAGGAAAAGGATTCAGAAGTCGTCGGTCATCTCCATCGTGAACAAGCATCGTTCCGATGCCACACACGCTCAACTTCAGAAGTTTGATGACTTTGTAAAGCACCACGGCAAGAATTATGTGTCTGAGAAAGAGACTCTCAAAAGATTCGACATATTTGCAAAGAATCTGAAGACAATTGAAAGGTACAATAGACTGTATTAATTCCAGTAATAAACAATCTTCTCTCAGACTCAACTCGGAAGCCAAAAACTTGACTACCTATGATGTTAACGCCTTCACTGACATGACCTTCCAGGAGTTCAAGAAGGTAAACAATATCAATGACAAAAGTTTGCAAACAGTTTTTCAGAATCGTCTGATGACAGAAAAACCAATCACTAAAGGGTTGTTGACTCCCATGGCACAGAGAAACTTCACTAAGCCAAAACAGTTCGACCACCCGGAAAATTGGGACTGGCGAAGATCGAACATCGTTACACCGGTGAAAGATCAGGGTGGTTGTGGATCTTGCTGGGCGTTTGCCGCTGTTGGTGTCATAGAAGCTATGGCTGCGAAACAAGGAAAAGGCAAGAATTCATATTCGGAGCAGAAACTTGTTGACTGCGTTCCTAATGGCTGTAACGGGGGTGGACTCGACAAGGCTCTGGGTTTTGCAAAGGACCACGGACTTCCCAGCAGTGGGGACTATCCTTACCACGCTTCTAATGGAAACTGCCATGATGCTCATGTTGCGGTGAGATTCCTCTTTTTCAGTATTACATCACACATTTTAGATCAAAATCGCTCAATTTGTCGAAGTTCCAAAGGATGATGAAAAGATCGCTTGGAGTGTAACTGATGGAGGACCAGCCGCCACTGGATTCCAAGTTGGAGAATCATTCCAACATTACAAGAACGGAATCGCCAACAACAATGATTGTCACGATGATGTGAGTCTGGCTCTCTTTCTCAGAAAATTCTTTCTTTCAGAGTGGATGGCACGCGGCTCTTGTGGTCGGCTACGGAGTTGAGAACGGAAACAAATTCTGGATTGTGAAGAACTCCTGGGGATCTAGATGGGGTGATGGTGGATACTTCAAAGCCAAGAGAGGAGGTTGGTGCAACTTCGGTACTGGAACTTTTGCTGGATGGGTTTGATGTTTATGAAACACTTCATTTCCTATTTCTATTTGTATTTCTGATTGTGATCATATTTATTGAATGAACTTATTCAATTTTTTTTCGCTGGATGGGTCTAATTTTCTTCCAAGTTCCGTCTGATGTTATTAAAATTGTCTTCAATATAACTACTCTCAAATTTCCATGAGAAAAATTGACTAAACACCATTGGAAATTTTTGTCGGCTTTGAAAAGTTTCATCATCCTTCAAAAAATCGTGTTCTCACAGTCTATCTCTGCTCTGTGAGCTGCCTCTATGTGTCTGTATTTGTATACATGCGGTCTGTTTGAGACTATTTTCGGGGTAGCGCACAGAGACCCAAAATTTGTCCGCGGGCTGCTGCGCGTTCACCGTCCTACCGCGTGCACCTCTGACTCGGTTCTGATCAATTTCGAGTGAATGAGGGAGAAAGACACATGGTCATCTGCCAAATCTCGCGCATGTTTACCTTGCACCTAGTGTTCGCGTTACTCGGACCTTTCTTCGGCTAACAATGAAGCGGTAACATGAAACCGTTGGGTGGACTACACCCGTGCTTGAACTATGGATTACTCTGTGTCCGCTTTTCCGGCAATTGAGACTCCTTCAAGTCAATGAACAATTTCTTCGTTCTTTATTCACCATTTTGTTGCTACTTCAGTACTTCAAGATTTCCAAGGCGTTTACAATCAATATATTCTTCCCCGATGACTTGACTCTGTAGTTCTCTTCATAAAAATCAATCCACTACCATGACTAGAAAATATATTCCTTTCACTGTTTTCAAGGTTCTCAGTACCGTTTTCGTATTTTCCATTGTGCTTGTAGTGGCTACTAGCAGTGGTTTTTCAAATAGAAAAGCTCAAAATAAGTTCTCAGAGTTATTAACCACATTGCATTATATTTTTTGAGCTTATAGTAACTATTTCTGTTTTTTACTGAAGCATACCGATTTAATTCTTGATCTATTCATTATTAAAAATGAAATTACTCCTATAAAGTATTCTTGTTCACACTGATCACGTTAAATTCAACATTTCATTTTGAATGGAAATTGAAGTTTCATTGTGAACTACGTATCCATTCGTTTAATTATTTTGATTACCTTGTAATCTTAGAACCTATTGAATTTTCGAACATTTACTACTATCCGCACGTTTTTTCTATGCTTTGCATTCACCAACGTAAACGGTGGCCGCCGTTTCTGAGTGTTCTCAACAATCCATTCATTCCAACAGTCGTTTTCCCAAGTTGTCTGATCCGTTTATTTGCCTTTTCACCTTTTTGTTTTGTCACCAAATCTCAGTGAAAGCAATCGGCCAGAAGTGTTTTGTAGTGTGGGAGAAAGTTTTTGCGCCATCGTTTTCAGAACCCCGACTTTCTACTGTCTTCAAGGAGAGTTGATAGTTTTTTCTCTTTCAGAAACTTTTCGAATTTGAAATCATCATTGAGTTTTGAGTAGAAAGTCTCTCAAGCATCTCACAACACCGTCATTCACGTTTCTCAAAGTCGAAACTCATTTTAAAACCTCATAAATCCGTTTCGAACGTTTTTGTTGTAGATTCCCAAACGAGATAGTTGCGAGTAGAAATGAATGAAGCCATTCATCAGCCCAAGGTCGCACCAGCTTGCCATCGGACCATTAGGTTTTTATGCAAATGGGTAGAACACGCTTATCAGCCTTGTAACTGTATAAGACGTCGTTCGATCCCAGTCTCGCCCCGACCCGTTCTGTTTATTCATTTACCTAAAGAGGTTTATGTTCATCCCGACTCGCCTTATTTGCCTAATGTTTAACACTACTATATTGTTCCCGCTCACCATATACATACATATATCGCGGGTTTTGGCTTAGAAAATGATATTATGTTGACCGAATTTTAATCATACTGTAGTTTCTTGAAATTGAAGAGACAAACTGGTCAGTTTTCTGTTTTTCACTTTTGAAAAAATGTTAAATTCAAATCGTACTTTGAAATTTTTTTCACCTGAAAAAACTTTTTTGATTCATTTTTGTCATTTAGTCATTTTCTTAAATATATTTTACTGCGGTTTCGAATTTCATATATGAGAAAAAATTGAGTGAACTCTTACCGCAAGTTTTTTTTAAGTTTTGCGTAGGTTTATTGAACTTCTTCAGTTGTGTCCCACGAAATCTGTGCTTTTTTGTGTTCAACGGCTCCATTTTTGCTTTCCTAGTTTCACAGAGCTCGAAAATAGTTCTAAGATGTTTATTTCTGTCACCCTTTCTTCCACGCGTTGAAGAGTATCTTAAATTCTACAAAAATCAAAGTAAAAGTTATTTTTGTCTTGTTTTTCTCTAATTTCTTCCGGTATGAACTTAGTCGGACGAATTTTATTAAAAGTGCTGACCAAACATAAGGCACGCGTGCGAGTATCCCATGGAATCTGTCAAAATCGCGCCCCCGAAATGCCAAATCTTGAACCCTGACTATTTTTAGCCCATTTTCATCGATCCTTACTTCAACTAAACAGAAAACAACAAAAGAAGGACATGGCGGTTCTGAACTTTCGGTTTCGCACTTAGTTAGTTAAGATTATCTATTGACCCATTTAAGCTTGTTTGTTGTTCGCTTTTCTCAACAATCTTCAAGTGTTTTGATCCGAATATCATATTCCACCAGCAAATTACGCGAATTAGGCATTATGCTCAGCTGCATGTCATGACAATTTTATCAGCTCTTATCAAACACAATTTTGCTTTTATCGTTCTTCCATGTTTCCGATTCCTACTCCGTACAGGATGAGTAGTAGTTGTCATGTAAAGATAAAGATGTGACCTGATTAAGATCCGCGCAACTGATTGCATTACATTCCTCTCGTTTGCAGTTTTCAACTTTCGTCTGTCGTTAAACCCCGCATCGTATACCTGTATTTTATGATCACGTTGAGTACTTACTATTACTTTCTCTCATAAACATTTCTTCATCACATCTATTTATGCTTTCAGAGAGGGTTTAAGAACCTCGGTATGAACAAACGCTAAATGGTGTTAGTTTCAAAAGTGAGTTTTTTCTCTTTCTCCTACTTCCACAATTGTTTTTTTTTCAAGGGAGATTTCATCTGGATCGAGCCAGGAAAGTCCGATGGTGCTATTCCTATTGGAGCCCGAGTTGTGGACCAAGATCATGGCCGATTGAAGGTCATTGACGACTTGGGAACGGTAATTTTTATCTCTGTTGCAATACACCAAACTACGGAGAGAAAGTGCAAATCATAAAAAGGCTTTAAAATGCTCGCGGATACATTTCAAGAGGTTGTTCAACAACACTTATCTTGTTGCGTCAAGCGAGGGCAACATTTGTAGACATCCTATCATCCTTTTGAGACCAAACTACAATCATATACATAAAGAAAATTACAAAAATGTTCGTGGATACACTCCAAGAGGTTGTTGAACAACACTCGTCATGTTGACCTCAGGAGGGACAAAGTTGTAGATTCAACCCCCGAGTGTCGGATTATATTCAACAAGTGGCTGAGCCCACAAAAACCTTCCCAACCGTTCTGGCTCATCTGCTGCTCACAACAAACACACAGACAACGGTTGTTTGCACCATGTTGCACTTGTGTCCTCCATTGGCCTCATACGGTCCTCTAAGGTGCGCAAACAGCTTCTGGTCTTTGACGTCACATCCTGATAAAACTTTGATCTCTAAGTAGCAAACTATTCAAAAACGAAAATTCTATGTTAAAGCAGATTCAATCTTATGCAAACTTGAAATCCAAAATGATTAGAAATGTTAAGTTAATTCATGTTAAACTTCAGAAAATTTACGAGTTTACTGAGTTCTTCCTATTTTTTCTTGAAATGTAAACTGTCAACTTGTTTTATTAGGAGAAAACTAGTATTGAAACAACTTGAAATTTAATTTTTAAAAGATCCAGTTCATATTTAAAACTGTTTTACTTTTTAAAAAATTGAATTGTTGTTTAAAACGAACTGAAAAATTTTTCAATTCTAACAGTTTTTAAAATTGAATCGCAACCAGTTTCTGTTTTTTTCAGGCTAACCCTATATTGCGTTCCATATGACATATCACAAAGAAAAACGCAACACTGTCAGGATAATCAATGATAAAACGCACCCAGTGAACGCGTCTCACGTACTTGACCCTAATATCATCTTGTTCCTGCCACTGTGGTTGTCGAGAACAGTAAAAGTCGGTTGGATAATAAAGAGGGTGCCGGCGAAAACAAGAAAATGTGCGGGGTTTGGTGATTTGTAACATTCTGGTATTTCGATTATGCTTTGTTTTCGTACATCCAACAAAAATTTTACGTGTTCAGTTTTCCCAAATATTTTAATTTTCTCTTTTTGAACACAATTAGTTCTTTCCTGAAAAGTGTCAGAGGAAGATTGGATCAAATGTTATAAGAAAAACGATAAAATCTGCTGAAAATTGTTGAGAAAAAATTTTATTCGATGCGAATGAGTTACTTCGGCTCGTACGAGCACGAAAAACATAGGATGCAACGAATCACTCTTGAAAGTTGCTCCGGTCAAAACAGTATAGCTTTTTTTTGCAAACATTTGAGTAGAAACTATTTTCTGAGAAATCAACTAGTGTAAGAACCGTTTTCATCGAAATTCCACAAAAAAATCTCGAAATATCTCAATTTTCAGGAACAATGGCTAAGTGCAGAACGACGTGTCCGATTGATGCATCCAACATCAGTACAAGGAGTCGAGGACATGTGCCAGCTTGGTGACTTCCACGATAGTGCTATCCTCCGGAACTTGTGCATCCGATACAGAGAAAAGCTTATTTATGTAAGATTTAAGTCCCCTGTTTCGAATTCTCGGTTGTAAAAGGTCAGCTAGTGTTTGACCACGAAAGGTCAAGAAGGCCGGTGACTGGTGGTTTTTTCGTACCAGTAGTTATGAGTAATTGGTGACACGTTATGGTTAGACTCTTTCAATGCACTGAGTGGAGTGTGCACTCTTGAGAAATTCAATGTGAGAGTTTGAACTGAAGGTTGCTCAAAGATGGAGATAACATACAGTACTGTTCATAATCTTAGTCGCATTTGACTTTTTCGTCATAATTCTTTTCAAACTTAATGAATCGATCTGAACTACTCAGAGAAAGTTTTGGAGTACATTGCACGTTTGTGGTACAAGTTTGGTCATGATTCACAAAGAATGAACATATTTTTGGAATTGAAATGGAAAACATGAATAATTGAAAAAATTTAATTCATGATTCAAAGGCACATAACTTACTAAAATGAGTGCTAGATGTTCCAGACCAGTTATAAAATGCTTGAATATGTTGTCTCAACTCTTTTCGTGTCAGTCTTAGCCTGACATCTTTTTGGCCTAGAGCACAGAAGTTTTACAAAGACCAGCACCTTGAAGATCTGCCATGTTTTTAGAAAACGAGTGATCTGCAATGAATATCGCGGTTCAAATTTGCCACAAATCACTCCACAGTTTTCTACAGTCTCGAGGTACATTTTTGAAATATTGAAATGGTGTTGGACAAATCATAGAGTTCACACGACATCGTTGAATCCAGGAACCCAGATTGCGCACCCTGTGTTCGGCGGCATTTTTCTCTGAAATCTCGTCTCCGAAGTCAACATTCATGAGTTTTTTTAAAAATAATATTGGTCTCATATAATTTTTAATCCTATTGACTCGCCATAAGCACACCCAAAAGTCTCAATAGCAAAATATAACCGTCCAAATATAACTCATAGACCATACCGTTACCCTCTCCATACTTCAGGGTTGGATACAGATGCTTTTCGTCGTATTCAGTTTATTTTTTTGAATATTCCAGATGAACGACATTATTCCACTCTGTTCACGTGATTCCAGAACTCCAGTCGTTATGTGACACGTTCCGACATGTTCAGATGACTGAAGCACTACAACATGCAAGACAGTACTTCCTGTTTCTGAAGATTCGGGTCTTGCAGTGTGCTCGTGATCATGGATTATAACGAAAATTTATGTGTAACAAATATACGCTCATAAAAATTCTAGAATATTGTCATTGAGTATGACATTTCAGAGAAAAATGCCGCCGAACACAGGGTGCGCAATCTGGGTTCCTGGATTCAACGATGTCGTGTGAACTCTATGATTTGTCCAACACCATTTCAATATTTCAAAAATGTACCTCGAGACTGTAGAAAACTGTGGAGTGATTTGTGGCAAATTTGAACCGCGATATTCATTGCAGATCACTCGTTTTCTAAAAACATGGCAGATCTTCAAGGTGCTGGTCTTTGTAAAACTTCTGTGCTCTAGGCCAAAAAGATGTCAGGCTAAGACTGACACGAAAAGAGTTGAGACAACATATTCAAGCATTTTATAACTGGTCTGGAACATCTAGCACTCATTTTAGTAAGTTATGTGCCTTTGAATCATGAATTAATTTTTTTCAATTATTCATGTTTTTCGTTTCAATTCCAAAAATATGTTCATTCTTTGTGAATCATTACCAAACTTGTACCACAAACGTGTAATGTACTCCAAAACTGTCTTTGAGCAGTTCAGATCAATTCATTGAGTTTGAAAAGAATTATGACGAAAAAGTCAAATGCGACTAAGATTATGAACAGTACTGTAGGAAGTTTGAAGAAACAAAAATAGGCAAAATATGTATCAAGTTAACGCTGCTGTACCAAAAATCATTTTCAGGCCTACACTGGATCTATTCTTATAGCTGTGAACCCATACATGGACATTGCAATCTACACGGCTGACGAGATCAGAATGTATAGGAAAAAGCGCATTGGTGAACTCCCACCGCACATTTTCGCGATTGCTGACAATGCGTACACCAACATGAGAAGAGAAAGAAAGAACCAGAGTGTTGTGATCAGGTAACACTGTTGCACTGTGAACAACTGAGCACGAAATATTTCAGTGGAGAATCTGGAGCAGGAAAAACAGAATCTACAAAGCTTGTTCTCCAATTTCTGGCAACAGTCTCCGGACAACACAGTTGGATCGAACAGCAGGTTTTAGAAACCAACCCTGTATTGGAAGGTTAGAAAATCTGAATTCCCCAGATTCAAAGTTTTTTCCAGCCTTTGGAAACGCAAAAACAGTCAGAAACGACAATTCTTCAAGATTTGGAAAATACATTGACGTTCACTTCAATGAAGCAGGATCTATCGAAGGAGCCAAAATTGAGCAGTATCTTTTGGAAAAATCAAGAATTGTCACCCAGTCAGAAAACGAGAGAAATTATCACATTTTCTATTGTCTTCTTGCTGGATTGAGCAAAGAAGAGAAAAAAGAGTTGGAGCTTGGCAGTACTTCTGATTACTTTTACTTGACACAGGTAATACATTTCCAAAAATCTCATCTGATTTGTGTATTTCAGGGTAAGACGTTGACCGCAGAAGGTCGAGATGACGCAGCAGATCTAGCTGAGATTCGCTCAGCTATGCGAGTCCTCATGATGAACGAACAGGAGATATGGAACATTTTCAAGATTCTATCAGCTCTCCTTCACATAGGAAACATCAGATTCCGTGCAAGTAACGCTGAGAGCTCTGATTCTGTTGAAGTATCTGATTCTTCGATAATTGTTAGGATCGCACGGCTTCTACAGGTAACTCACACATTGCAAAGCAAAAAATACTGTTTTACAGCTCCGCGAGCAAGATCTCTACGATGCTGTCACTACAAAAAGTCTCATCACCAGAGAGGAAAGAGTTGTTTCACGACTGACAGGTTGATAAATTCAAATCTGATGAAAACTTAGAATTTTTCAGGACAGCAAGCCGTCGATGCGAGAGATGCTCTGGCCAAAGCCATTTATGGTAAACTCTTCATTCATGTGGTCAGAAGAATCAACGACGCTATTTTCAGGTAAAATTAACATTTTTTCAGTAGATCAAAAATACTTTCAGACCTACAGCATCAGCTGGAAAACGGAGCGCAATCGGGATTCTTGACATTTTCGGATTTGAAAACTTCGAAAGTAACAGTTTCGAGCAGTTCTGCATCAACTACGCAAACGAAGTGCTCCAGCAGTTTTTCGTTCAGCATATTTTCAAGATTGAACAGAAGGAATATGATGAGGTATTTATATCAACACAAAGCAGGTTATGGCTTCTATTCAGGAAAACATTAACTGGCGTCACATTAAGTTCGTAGACAACCAAGCAACTGTAGATCTGATCGCTCAAAAACCGTTGAACATTATGTCATTGATTGATGAAGAAAGTATCTTCCCCAAGGTATGTTAGTTCAGTTTCATTGGAACTAACAACAAAAACTTTAGGGAACTGACAAGACCATGCTCCTGAAGTTGAACCACGCTAACGGTAAAAACGAACTATACCTAAAACCAAGGTCTGAGCTTCAACGAGCATTTGGAGTTTGTCACTTTGCTGGGAATGTGTTCTACGAAACTCGAGGTGAGTTCAGTCGGAGCATTTAAAAGTATCAATTTTTCAGGATTTTTGGAGAAGAACAGAGATTCCTTCTCAAGTGACCTATCTTTTCTCGTCGCTTCCTCACAGATGCCGTTCTTCGCAAGACTCTTCAGCGAAGGAGAGTACGAAACAGGAACGAGGTTAAAAGACTTCTAAAACGATTTTGATCTACTATTTTAAGGAAAAAAGTTACTGTAGGAGGACAGTTCAGAAGATCCCTCGAGCAACTGATGATGCAGTTGACACAAACTCATCCATTTTTCATTAAGTGTATCAAGCCAAATGATATGAAAAGAGCATTGGTATAGGTTTTACACAGCGATGAGTTATCACAAACTTGTAGGTCATGGACAGAGATTTGGTACTCAGGCAGCTGAGATACTCCGGAATGATGGAAACCATCAAAATCAGAAGAAACGGATATCCAGTACGACATGACTACTACCAGTTTGTTGGTAGATATAGAGTACTTGTACCATCGATACGTGAGTAAAATCGTAGTAAAATATGCTCAAAAAACATATAGGAGGAAAAATCAACCAAGTCAACGTCCATGAAGCAGCGAAAAAGCTGTGCCATAGAGTTTTGGGGGCGGATGCGGATTATCAACTAGGTCGCACAAAAGTTTTCCTGAAGGACAGACATGATTTGTTCTTTGAGCAGGTGAGCTACATTCTAAACAAAACATATGTCAAATTGCAGGAGTACTACCGAGTACTGAACGAGAAAGCAGTGATCATCCAGAAAAATGTCAGAGGCTGGCTTTCCAGAAGAAGCTTCATTGAGAGGCGCGATGCTGCAGTAATGATTCAGAAAACCTGGAGAGGTTATGAACAGAGAAGACGATACCGCCAGGTAGCACAATCAATTATGTAAATGTTATGGGAGTGTTATTCAGATTGTTGCTGGTTTTTCACGTCTTCAAGCGTTATTACGATCACGACAGCTCGTTGCACACTATCGATCGATGCGTCACACAATTATTCAATTTCAAGTTAGAAAAGCAATCACTGCACAAATATAGTTTCCTTTCAGGCGCACTGTCGAGGCAGTCTTCTGAGAAACAGATTCCTCGAGATGCGTAGAAGTGGAGAAGCTCGAGCCGCGGTAACTGATATCTCTTCCAATGATTCTGTTTTCTCTGACACTAAGGATGAAGAACTTGTGAGTTTGACAATGAAAAGCATAATATAGTTGAAATTCTCAGTGTTTAATGCTTGATGGCCGGTATTCAAAGGTAATTGTTGTTGTGGTGCAACTTCTTTTCTATCTAGTGGTTGTGGACTTCTATTTTTATATTATAAAAAATAAATACATATGTATAAACCCAATTTTTCAGGTAGGTCAACTTTTCGACTTTTTACCATCGGACGGTAAAGATTCTGGAAATGAGAATGAAAGTACCAGCAGTAACAGTCCAAGAGAGTCGTTTTCTCGAATTCATGTAAGAAGAGGTTCACTTAGAAAAATGAGTACAGATTCAGACAACTCCAATTTTGCCAACAACTTATGCTGAAAACGATTTCTTGAACGAGGACCTGAGCAAATATCAATTCGGAAAATTTGCTGCGACTTTTTTCCAAGCTCAGGTGAAATGAAGTTCTGAATAAAATGAGGAATAAAATTTCAGTCGACTTCAACACACGTAAAGAAACAATTGAAGTCTTCACTTCTGTCACATCCTGAAGCAGGAACCCAACTTGGAGCTCTAGCAGTTTGGACAATCATTTTAAGATTCATGGGAGATCTGCCTGATGTGAAGATTGGCTCTACAAACTCTTCTGAGAGTAGCTACGTAAGCATCCTGCTGGTTTTTGATTTCAAAGTACCTTGTTCAGGACAAAACACCAGTAATGAATCGTCTCTATGCTACGTTGGGGAGAAAATTCAGTGCCAGAGACGTAGAAGAAGCATCTGTTGCAAGTGAATTCAATGGTAACAGGACGTTGAAGAAGGGAATGGGAAAGAAGTTCATCAGCATGACGTTGAAGAAGAAAAGCAAGATCAATAACAGTAGGAAAGCTCATAAAAAATATAGGTAAATGAAAATTCAGGTGGATCTGAAACCTCTTCAATTTACTCTGACAGTTCATATGGTTATAACGCAATGCTGGAGAACAAGCCGATGACAAGCCTAGACAAACTTCATTATATCATAGGCATGGGTATTCTGAGAGAGGATTTGAGGTAAACCAAAATGAAACGCAAAAATAGTAAATGTTTCAGAGATGAGATCTACTGTCAGCTCTGCAAACAACTAAGTAGCAACCCTTCGAAATTGTCGACAGCTAGAGGATGGATTCTACTTTCTCTGTGTGTTGGATGCTTCGCCCCTAGTGAACGGTACGATAAAAGCAGGAAAAATTAGAAGATACATTAATTCAGATTCATCAAGTACCTCTACTGCTTCATCAGAGAACGAGGACCAGCAGGGACTGGATACTCTGCCTACATTGAAGAACGACTGAGACGGACTCAGAATAATGGAACTAGACATCAACCACCGAGCTATGTCGAGCTTCAGGTAGAGAGATAAAGGGTTGCAGATTAAATGAATTTAGGCCAACAAATCTCAAAAACCAGTGGTTCTCGCGGTTACATTCATGGATGGATCGGTCAAAACCCTCTGCGCTGATTCGGCAACAACAGCAGCTGAGCTCTGCAAGACACTGAGTGATAAAGTCGGGCTCAAGGACACTTTTGGTTTCAGTTTGTACATCGCTCTGTTTGACAAAGTAAGACACTATTCTTGTTCTGAATTTACGTTTTCCTTAGGTATCTTCTCTTGGAAGCGGTACAGATCACGTGATGGATGCGATTTCTCAATGTGAACAGTATGCAAAAGAACAGGGTCGTCAGGAAAGGTAATTATGTGATTATTGTGTATTTTCCCCCACAAAACGCGTTTTTAAGTTTCATCTCACAGTATTGTTTCAATATTTAGCTTTTGCAACTGACTTTTGATAGTTTTTGGAAAACGAGTAGATCAAACAATACAACCTACAAAAAACTTTTAGAAACGCCCCTTGGAGACTGTTCTTCAGAAAAGAGATCTTCTCCCCATGGCATCAACCAAGGTAAAACTGATCGCAGCAATTTTTCAATGATTTTTTCAGTGAGGACTCCGTAAGCACTAACCTAATCTACCAGCAAGTCATTAGAGGCATCAAGTTTGGTGAATATCGATTAGATAAGGTAACTGAATGATTCTGTGTTGTCTGATGAATAATTTTTTTCAGGAAGACGACTTAGCGAGTCTCTGCAGTCAACAATTGTACATAGACGAAGGGCAGCTCGATATTGAGCGTCTCGAAAAACAATTACCATTGTATCTGCCTGAATCTGAGTACCTTGGGAAAGACCAATCTCTGGAGAAATGGGTTCAGCTTGTAATGAATCAGTACAGAAAGGTAGTCAATTTAGTTTGAACAATCAAAAATATTTTAGAAATTCTCTGGACGTGACACTGATATTGCAACAGTAAAGGAAGATGTTGTATCTGCAGCGATGTCAAAATGGCCTCTGTTGTTCTCACGGTTTGTACTTAATCTTCGAATTTTGAAAAGTCATTCAGATTCTACGAAGCTCTGAAATTCGCTGGACCACCACTTCCAAAGAATGAAGTGATCATTGCCGTGAACTGGACAGGGATCTATGTAGTCGATGACCAAGAGCATGTAATGCTTGAGTTCAGCTTCCCAGAAGTGACTTCAGCAGTTTTTGGAAAGTGGGTGCAAGACTGACTTCAGAATAGTAAATTTTTTCCAGAGGCAAGCGAACTTCCACGGACACTGTTTCTATCAGGACTGTGACTGGAGATGATTACACCTTCCAATCTCCAAACGCTGATGATGTTGCTCAACTCATCAATGAGTTCTTAGATGGTCTCAGACAAAGAAGTAGATACCTAGTGGCGATCAAGGCTCAGAGAGGGGATGGTGAGTGATTAGAGAGAAAAGTTTAACAATTCATTCAGTCACAAACAACTTCTTGGAGTTTGACCAAGGTGATCTGCTGATTATGTCAAATGACTTCAACGGAAACTCGCTTCTGTCTGAAAGCGTCGTAACAGGAGAAAACGCAAGAACATGTGCGTCTGGGTTGATCAGATCTGAGAATGTGTACATCTTGCCCACCATGACAAAACCCAGCAGGAACGTTCTGGTAAATTACTTCATGGAGACCTTTTTTTAAGATTTCTTCAGCAAATATTCCCGCAAGGAGACGACGTCTCAGCTGGTGTGTTCAACAATAACAAGCAGGTCGGTTGATTGTGTATTCATATCTCATCAAAGTGCTCTTAAGGTTGCAATCATCGAGCATGATGGAGAGCCGTACACTCTTGTCCATTTTGCCGAGCAGAACTTCAAGTAACACAAATATCTGTTAAGAGATGAAAAGAATTTCAGTGCACCGAGCAAGAAGGCAGGATCACAACTCTCACTGATGACACTTCGAAGGAAGGATTCTCAAGTTGACCGATGGAGATTCAGCAGAGAACCTATTGATCAACCACTTCTGAAGAAGTTGAATGGAAGGTAAGGTATCATGATTTTTTGAGCATTTCGAAATGAAAAATTCATCAATTATCATTTTTTTTAGAGAAGAAGCAGTGAGAGCAGCTGTTGATATTTTCGTGAGTATCATGAAGTACATGGGTGATGAACCATCAAAACGAAGTCGCCTCGGAACTCACTTCACGGACCACATTTTCAAAATGCCAATTGCAATGGTACAATATTTTATATGCTATCACTGAAATATCTTTGAAGGAACCATTGAAAGATGAAGTCTACTGCCAAATTGTCAAACAGCTCACGATGAATCCATCAATTCTGTCAGAGGAACGTGGATGGGAACTGATGTGGATGATCACCGGCCTGTTCGCTCCAAGTGCAGCATTAGCCAAGGAGGTATGAAACATAATTTGTGATTTCTCATTTTTCTTGCTCAGATCTCCTTCTTCTTCAAGTCCAGACCTCACCCGATTGCGCTGGATTGTCAGAATAGAATGCAGAAAATGGCTAGGTATTCTAGGATTCAAATAAATTATGAGCTCCTGAATTTTTTCAGAAGTGGCAGCCGAAAGTATCCTCCTCATCTTGTTGAAGTAGAAGCAATTCAACACAAGACAACTCAGATTTTCCACAAGGTGAAAATTCATTGAATTCATTTCAATATTTGTTCGTTTTCAAGGTATTCTTCCCCGATCACACAGACGAAGCTATTGAAGTTGATTCTGCAACCAGAGCACGTGATTTCTGTTTGAAGATCGCCCACCGTCTGGGAGTGAGAAACTCCAAGGGATTCAGTCTTTTTGTGAAGATCAAGGACAAAGGTGGCACACTTTTCATACAATTCTTTCAAGTGAATAGAGTTTTCAGTTCTTGCCGTCCCAGAGACAGAGTTCTTCTTCGACTTTGTGAGACAGTTATCTGATTGGGTGCACAACAACCACACCTTCTACAAGGAGTCATCAATGATTCCTCTGAACTATCAAGTGTACTTCATGAGAAAACTATGGTACAACGTGATTCCTGGAAACGACCCACAAGCTGATTTGATCTTCCATTATTATCAAGTAGGTCGAATTAGAATTCAACGGTGATGTGATACTACAGGAGTGCCCGAAGTATCTCCTCGGATATCACAAAACGTCGAAGAAGGATGTGATAGAACTGGCTGCTCTGATTTTGAGAGCAACAACTGCTGATAACAAGGTTCGAAATTTTGCGTAGAATCTGAAGATTCTCAAATTCAGCAAGCACCATTGACTCAAATTCCACAGATAATCGATGAATTGGTGCCGAAAGATTCTCTGAAGCTTCATACAGCAAGCGAGTGGAAAAAGGTCTGAGAATTTCTTATTTTTGCCGTCAAAAAATGAATTTGAAGGTTATAAGCAACGCATACGTCAAAGTTGAGCATCTAACAAGCGATCAGGCAAAGCTAGAGTTCTTGAAGTACATCTGCAGTTGGCCAACATTTGGCTCTGCATTCTTCCCTGTCTCCCAGTATTCAGATCTCACGTTGCCTGATAAACTTCTGATCGCTATCAATCAAAGTGGAGTCAACATTTACCACAACGAAACGAAGAACTTGCTGGTTCAGGTAGATTCAACTTTCGAACAATTCTGCAAGCTCATTTCAGTACCCATTCACAGCCATCTGCAATTGGACTTCTGGCAACACTTACTTCAACATGACCGTAGGAAACATGATTAAGGGAAGCGAAGGAAAGAAACTGTTACTAGACACTACTATGGGATACAAAATGGACGATTTATTGACTTCCTACATATCTCTTCTTATTTCTACTCAAACAAACGCACCAAAGGCAATTGAAAGACCTATCTAATCACCATAGTTCAAGCAAACTGTCATTACAATTCCCTATAACGGTAAAGTACTTTCATTAAATCACCTAAAGGTAAATTATGCTGGTTTTATCAACACTTTTTGCTCACTTTCATCCGACTGTATTACTTCTCGCTGACCTCTATAGATTCTAGACTGATGACAACCATATTATTCTTTTTCAACTTTTCAGTTATGAAATAAATTATTTTCCATCACTTATTTATTGAATAGTAAAACACTGGGGGTAAAAAAGTGGTTTATGGAGATAGGGGCTTGTTTTGTTGACTGAGAAAAAAGTCATGCAATGAAATACTGATTTTTTTGGTTTTCAAAATTTTTGTTCTAACTAGGAACCAGACTATCAATATTTCACTACCAGCAAACAACACACTACTTTCACATGAAGCATTCTCAGTTATAAAATTCTACGGGATGTATGGTTAGCAAGTCGTAGTAGCAAACTGAGTTTGATACCTAATTGGTTTCCAATACCGTAAATGACAGCTGGAAAAATGCTGTCGAGTAACTCTTTCTGTCATTTAAGGTACTGGAAAATGATTATCATCAGTGAAAGATTGAATGGGACAGATTTTTTTTACACAGGGCGTGGTTCAACGTAAAACTTCCAACTTTCAAACTTACTTGTGAGAAGAGTAAATCCAAAGTGAAACTGATTGTAATGCAAATCATCACAAGTTTAACACATACTCAACTCAGAAATCTCAACCAAAAAGTTAAACGACTGTTTTTTCGGTTTAGGAACCAATTTTTGTTGCTTCTTTTCTTGAGAGAATTCGAATTTAACTGCTCAGCTGGAATCTGTGAGAAATGAGAATAACTTGAAAATTGAAAGTTTCTTCGAACGTACACACCTGGTATACAGTTACACAAACAATAAGTTTATTTTACAGTTACCTCCTGATCCTCCGAAGATTCATCACAGTCAGGCTCGTCATTACATGCCTCTGAGACTTCTTCTCTGTCGTCATCTGATGGCTCTCCTTCATCGCAGACGATGATTTTGTCTTCATCATCATTCCCTTTTTCTTCTATATCTTGGCCATCTCCGTCATCCTTATCCTCTTTCCCTTCTTCTTCGTGGTGTTCGTATTCTCCTTCTTCATCATGTTCATCTTCACTTTCGTCAGCTCTCCCAATTTCCGAGATGTAAACTATCTGCAATTCACAAATCAACATATCAAAAACGATTTTCTGAACCTACCTCCTGGGTGAGGAACATTCCTGCTAACTCCCTGCCGTTTTCGTAAATGAACAGAACAACTTCGCATGGTTTAAGATCTTCGATGACCGTTGCCAATTTGTCAATCAGCAGGTTTCTGAACTCGGTGAACGTCGTCACCATTCTTCTTCGGTCTATTGCTGCAATATCTGTTCATCTTCATAATTACTATTTCATACATTTTTCAGGAATTTTTGAAAAATTGCAACATTCAATTGTGATATTACAATTCTTCATGTTAATGATTTTGTAACTTAGGTTTTCTCTAGTCTATGATTGCAAAACCACTTTTTTCAAACCACTCTTTTCAAGTGAATGAATGTTTTTTACCTCGATACCAAAATCTGAAGTATTTCCGAAAGTTTGACGTGAAATCTCACCGATGTTTTCCTCAACTTCTGTGAGTTTTGACGGCTCAATGATGTTGAGTTGCTCTAGATCGACACTGATACTGTCAAGATCTGCATTATTTGAAATTGACTCGATCCCAGCAAGAAGCCTTAGGTGATTGAATGCCTTCATCACGTCAGCCTCGAGATTCTCGCCTGGAAAATTATTTTGCGTTGAATTGAAATGAACCAAAATTTAAAATTTATATTTTTGTTGTCGTAAAAACTCACCGAAGTCCTCTTTTCTCGGTTTTATAGCAACAAGCTCAAACTCCAGTTCGATCGGTTCTAGAGCCTTTGTTTTTGGAGAATCGTGTTTCTTCTCCAATGGAATCGGGGTCGATGGCTGCATCGGTGGTTGTGGTGGCTGGGGCACGTCTAGCATCAAGGGAACGTTGCAGACTGATTGCACCTGATCAGGACATGAGTTGACCAATGGAGGTTGCGGTGGATATGAGTACATCGCAGGTTGTGGATAGAAAACTGGCTGACCATATGGTAGCTGGTTTTGCTGCATGAAATCCTGCTGGACTGATTCCGGCATCATTTGGATCATTTGTTCTTGCTGGAACGGTCCTTGTGAGAAAGATAACATAGGTCCCTGCTGGAACGGTCCTTGTGTGCCAGGTAGTATGGGTCCCTGCTGGAACGGTCCTTGTGAGCCAGGTAGCATGGGTCCCTGCTGGAACGGTCCTTGTGAGCCAGGTAGCATGGGTCCCTGCTGGAACGGTCCTTGTGAGACAGGTAGCATGGGTCCCTGCTGGAACGGTCCTTGTGTGCCAGGTAGCATGGGGACCTGCTGGAACGGTCCTTGTGAGATAGAAACCATGGGTCCCTGCTGGAACGGTCCTTGTGAGCCAGGTAGCATGGGTCCCTGCTGGAACGATCCTTGTGAGACAGGTTGCATGGGTCCCTGCTGGAACGGTTCTTGTGAGCCAGGTAGCATGGGTCCCTGCTGGAACGATCCTTGTGAGCCAGGTAGCATGGGTCCCTGCTGGAACGGTCCTTGCGAGACAGGTAGCATGGGTCCCTGCTGGAACGGTCCTTGTGAGCCAGGTAGCATGGGTCCCTGCTGGAACGGTCCTTGTGAGCCAGTTAGCATGGGTTCCTGCTGGAACGTTCCTTGTGGGACAGGTATCATGGGTCCCTGCTGAAACGGTCCTTGTGAGACAGATACCATGGCTCTCTGCTGGAACGGTCCTTGTGAGACAGGTAGCATGGGTCCCTGCTGGAGCGGTCCTTGTGAGACAGGTAGCATGGGTCCCTGCTGGAACGATCCTTGTGAGACAGGTAGCATGGGGCCCTGCTGGAACGGTCCTTGTGAGACAGGTCCCATGGCTCCCTGCTGGAACGGTTCTTGTGAGACAGGTAGCATGGGTCCCTGCTGGAACGGTCCTTGTGAGCCAGGAAGCATGGTTCCCTGCTGGAACGGTCCTTGTGAGATAGGAACCATGGGTCCCTGCTGGGACGGTCCTTGTGAGACAGGTGCCATGGCTCCCTGCTGGAACGGTCCTTGTGGGACAGGTATCATGGGTCCCTGCTGGAACGGTCCTTGTGAGATAGGAACCATGGGTCCCTGCTGGGACGGTCCTTGTGAGATAGGAACCATGGGTCCCTGCTGGAACGGTCCTTGTGAGACAGGTGCCATGGTTCCCTGCTGGAACTGTCCTTGTGGGACAGGTATCATGGGTCCCTGCTGAAACGGTCCTTGTGAGAAAGGAAGAACCGGTCCCGGATGATTGTTTTGAACCACGTTTGGAATCGCTGGTCCGTGTTGATTCTGTCCTTGGGTTGGTTCTTGCTGCATATTCTGGACCATGGGCCCATGATGCACAGTCGGGACGGGCGTTCTCTGCTGCACGTTCTGGACGATGGGTCCACGATGTACACTCGGGACGGTTGGTCCCTGCTGCATGTTTCGAATCGCTGGTCCCTGTTGATTCTTTCCTTGAAAGATGGAAGAGGTTGGTCTCTGCTGCCCGTTCTTGACGATAGGTCCATGATGTAAACTTGGGACGGTTGGTCCCTGCTGCGTGGTTTCTTGTTTGCATCCAGACGCTGGAGCTTTTACCATTGGCGCATGGTTGTCTGGAATTGTGTTAAGATTAGGAAAAAACAATAGGATACCAGATTTTTTGGGTTTAGTTTGGAAAAGAAAACTCACAGAAATAAGTTGTGGGATTAAATGTCCCTTGTGGTGGATGACCTGTGACGCTGCTGCACGGCTTATGTTGATGTGATTTTGCTTTAGAGACGGTGCCTGATTGATTTCGATGAACCGCTGCAAGATTTACAACAATAAATGTCTTTGTTTGGTTTGCTCCTGAAGAATCGTGCTAAACTGTTCTTCTTGTTTTCTCGCGGAAATGATTTTTCATCCGGTTTTCAAAGATTTCAAGAATTTTCGGGACAAAAAAAAACGAAACTTACTCCATTTGTTCTCAGTATTTTCTCTCTTAGCTTGCTCAAAAACAAGTTTGCAGATTGCTGTAAAACATATTTGTAATTCAGGATAATCGAGGTTTTCTTACGGTCTGTGAACACCTTGAGTGCACGGTCGCGCTTCCGTCGATTTCCACCCCGTCGACCTGAATTGTTTTTGGAGACGTCCCTGAGTACCATATCAAACCTCTTCTCGTCTGTTTGGAGCGGGTCTCCGCTTCCTCACCAGCCTGAGCCTGTGGACTTTTCATCAAAGCGGAATTGATGCTCCCGGAGCCTGCTTGAAAACCCGTTTGAATCGACGACCTTCTCTGCCCAGGTCTAGTTGCTGCGGGAGGAGATGCCTTAGTCTCTCTCGGAGCGTTCAGTCTCAATGGTCCAAGTCGATAATCATGACTCTGAGCCACTTCGGCGTTATACGCTGCTTGCGTTCTTCTCGCCCAGGAAGAGCATGGAGCCAATGAACCGAAAAATTCAGCTGTTCTTGGTGCTACAGGAGCATCTTGCTTCTCGTTCATCGCTTCTCCGATAGAAGCTTGTTCAGCCTGTCGAGCTTGCTCTGCAGCAGCCACATCCACTTTTTCTTTGTAGTTCGGCGGAACTACGACTTTGACAATAACCAAATTGTCATTCTTGACAGTTGCATCTGTTGAACCTACAAAACCATCATCAGAACTTTTGAATTAACAGAAACTATACGTTCTCAGTTGATTAAATTGAAAATATGTTTCAGAAGCTTTTTAGAGATCACTCACTCAAGAATCAATTACAATAAACTTACAACCAGGATGTCCAAGCGTTAGCTTCGGTTGTGTTCTTGGCTGTTGTTTCTTGTTTCGTGGGCTTAAAACCAGAGGTTTTCGATTCGGCATGATTCGATGACAATCTGAAAATATATTTGCGTCACTTGTGGAGACTGGAAAAGAAAGAAAAAGTTAGAATAACAGTTAAAGAGAGTAATAAAGAGAGGGAGAGAGACAGCAAAATTTTTAGCCAGAGTGTTGTTCTGAAAACAAAGAAAAGTGGGAAAAGAGAAGGCAGCAAGTGAGAGTGTGTGAGGAATGTGTTGTGGCTCCTCCCTCTGAACAGTCATCGTCGCAACAGAAAATGTAAACGCCCACTGGAAACGATCTCAGTGAGTCCGCGATTGCTGTGACATGAGTATTATATTCTGAATGTATTGGGACTGAAACAGAAGTGCTTAATATGTTATGCTCAATTAAATTCAGTGAAACTTTGTTACAAGAAGGGTAGGAAAAAATTGACGTATTTTCCTTACAGCAAGAAAGTTGACCGTCAATGACTGATGATTCATAGTTTCCATCAATTTTGTAAGATAAAGAATATGTGCTTAATTTTCTGGTTAAGGCAAAACATGATAAAGTTGATTGAATGGAGAGTGTGGATGTGAATTTTTTGCAACACTTTCCTACAGTCATAACCAACAAAGTCGGAAACAGTAATTGCAAAAACAAAGTAGGAATTGTGTTTCATGCGGTGTTTAAAGAGTGGTAGAATTTCAAGCATTCTATAGCACATAAGTTAGAATAGATTGTAAATCGACCGTTTTCTGCAGCTTAAATGCAACTGTGCAAGAGAAGCACGATGATTCGGATGGGCGCAAGATGCCCATGACATACAAGACGTGCTCAAAATTTGCAAGAATTCTCGACTCAGAATCCGCAAACTTTGAAAGAGAGAGAAATTTATGCTGGAAGAAACCACGACAGATATCAGTAAAAGTCATGAAATATCCTATTGTACCTAAGTTCACAAGTTTATTATTTTGTGAGCCAACGAAACTATTATTCTTTGAACCAAAACTGCCTCAATTATCCAATCAGTACAAAATATAGTATGTTCATTCTACAGTAATTTCTAGTAGTGAGTTCACTCTTGAAGAGTTCGAAATTCTGTCCGTGAATATTCAATTGTGATGGTTATAAGTTTGGAGTTTGAAATGCCACCAAAGTGTTCGGTTGACGATAATAAGTGAGAAATGTTCATGAAGAAGAGAAAAGGAATCGTGAGCACTCAGTAGGAAAAAATTACAACAAAGGTCGGAACAAGAGAATCGATGTTATTGCGCGTCTCTTTCTGCGATATTCGCAAGGAATACGACAGTCGTTGATGAATCAACACATCAGGCGTGTAAGAGCACTCGGTTTTATTGCGTCACTCAACTGATGATTCACAGCTTTCATCAGTTTTGCAAAATGTGATGGGAAGGAATAAGACACCGAGTTGTGAGAAATTTGTCGAATGTGGAACAAGAAGAGCGGGGATGTGAATTGTTTACCACGTATTCCCACAGTTATTACCGTATAAGACAGAAACAGTCATCGCCGACGCATTATGCTTTGTTGGACGGAGTTACACGGGGCGGGGAGATGGACAGACGAATTCAGTTCTAACAAAAGTTACTAAGAATGAAGCAGTGACCTGGAAGAAAACAAAGACGGACTGACTGTTATTTACATGGGGTTGTGGTAAAGTTGACGTAGAGAATAGTTAAAATAAATGTTCCTGTCTCAACAGAACTAATGGACTAATGTTCAGAACTAATGGACCTGTTTGATTGAGAAAGTCAGATAATTCTGGGACCTTCACTACGTGATCCATCTGTAGTTCAAAAAGTGCATGCATTTTGAGCATGTGAGCTATGTTATATAAATCTTAGTTGGTACAGGTTGCCGACTGGTGCTTTTCGATTGAGTTTGATGTTAGTTCACTTTCAGAATGAAGGCTGATTCTCGGGAGGTTTCTGAGTTTCTATCACCGTCTACGGTATAGAAGACGCATTATCGGTTTTGAAACTAGTATGAAATAGTGTTTTCAGTGATAGCTCTAAACTTAAGCTGCAGTAAAATGCGATTACACACGGAAGTCGACACTGATTGTACGCAGTGACGTTTTACCTGAGTTTCAAAATCAGTTCTATATGTACAGTAGCGACAGAAAGTTTTTGGACGATATCATTTTTCGACATATCCTAACGCTAGGTTATCGGATCGGTCTCAAAGTTGCACAAATATCAGAAAAAACATTTTCTCACATTGTGAAAAAATATCGGGGTAAAAGGTAGTGTTCTCGCAGAAAAAAATTGTGATTTTCTCGAGTTCACTCAAAATTGACTTTTTACACATCACATTTATTTCTCGTTTTTTTCTTTCATCACGCACTTACCTGTTTTCAAGTGCATAATTCTGGAAATTCCAACTTTCAAAAACGTGAAAATGAGGGAACTAACCAAATCAGTGATCATCCGGGGTCACCGGATGAGATTTGAGAGTTCACATTTGACTGAACAGTCCTGGAAGAAGATATCAACTCTGTATGGGGTCATTCTTGCTCTAGAATAGCTGGATCTACTTGGAAATTCATAAACAAAACTTTTTTCATTCTGTCGACTCTATTTGAGATCACCTAGACATGGTTAAAGACCATATGTCTTCGATCTCGTAGGCGACCTTTTTGAGAATCCTCGAGCTGGGGTCAGCTTTTAGGTCATAAAACAGAAACGGTTTGACTTCGAGGTCCAATTTTCTCTGAGCACATTATTGTTTGCATATTTTCCCACTATCAATTCAGAACATTCACTAATACGAAATCGGAAAGTACTACTAGACAGTGGAACTGGTGTGAATCCGGAGCAGTTTCATGGCCTTCTAAAAAAGTGGTCTAAAGTTGTTGAAGTTGGTGAATCGGAGTTTTTCATGCTTTCAATCAGTCAAAAACACGTGAAAGAACGTGTTAGAGCAAAAAAGAGTTACTTGAAGCACCGAAATCATCCATGAATACCGATAGTTGAAATCTGGATACCGGAACCTTTGCAAATTTTTATTTGGTCTTCTTGTAGTATTTTCTGAACTATGATTTGTACACAACTTGACATCAAAATGATTTTATGAATTATCAAGAATGTTTCAATGAAAAATTAGACCTCTAAGTCAAACCGTTTCTGTTTTATGACCTAAAAGCTGACCCCAGCTCGAGGATTCTCAAAAAGGTCGCCTACGAGATCGAAGACATATGGTCTTTAACCATGTCTAGGTGATCTCAAATAGAGTCGACAGAATGAAAAAAGTTTTGTTTATGAATTTCCAAGTAGATCCAGCTATTCTAGAGCAAGAATGACCCCATACAGAGTTGATATCTTCTTCCAGGACTGTTCAGTCAAATGTGAACTCTCAAATCTCATCCGGTGACCCCGGATGATCACTGATTTGGTTAGTTCCCTCATTTTCACGTTTTTGAAAGTTGGAATTTCCAGAATTATGCACTTGAAAACAGGTAAGTGTGTGATGAAAGAAAAAAAACGAGAAATAAATGTGATGTGTAAAAAGTCAATTTTGAGTGAACTTAAGAAAATCACAAATTTTTCTGCTAGAACACAACATATCACCCCGATATTTTTCACAATGTGATAAAATGTTTTTTCTGATATCTGTGCAACTTTAAGACTGATTCGATAACCCAGCGTTAGGATATGTCGAAAAATGATATCGTCCAAAAACTTTCTGTCGCTACTGTATGTGCATTCGTTCCGAGTTACGAAGTGAGTAACGTTGTACACGTGTAGACAAGATAGAGTGATGTTAGCTGGGTGATATGGTGACGCTGTTGACAACAGAATGGAAAAATTCGATGCTTCAATCTGATTACTTTACAGTGAAGAACGGGAAAAAGGAACGATATTCATTGCGTGTCTATTTCTCACAACTTGCAGGAAACCCTTTATGAATGAAGCAAAAAACCAAAGTGTGAAATCGCTCACATCAGTTTTCTTACATATCGATGCTTGCGGATTCAAAAATTTCATTAATTTCAAATAACTGAGTAATCGGATAGATCATTTTGAGCAACGTTGCGTTTTTTTTGGTAGATGCGGAATTGTTTCTCACAGTTGTTTGGATTCTTTTAGTAAAAACAATTTTCACGAATCAAAAACACGGCTCACTTTTGTGTACATACACTACTTTTCACAAGGAGAGGGATATCTTGTATTGTCACTGAAAGAGAAATCTTAACTAGGACTAAACTTGAAGAAAAACTACAACAAAGTTACTTGCTAACGTACTATTCCTGCCAATTGAGTGCTGACTGTAGAGAAACTCACTGTAAATAGCGGATGTTCAATCAGAGATCACAATACTAGAGGAACACTGCCAGTTCCATGGTTCATGCGGTTTGCCTACTGGCGCTCTTGATAAAATTTTTGAATTCGGACTATGCTGAAGAAAAACGCACTCTGACATTTTCAATCAGTTCTAGTTTCATTGATGTTTTGAGCTAGGGAATGAATACGATTTTACATGAGCTCGTCAGAAGGAAGGTAGTGAATGGGTGATGTGCTGACGTTGTTGACGTTGTTGACAGCAAAGTAAAGAAATTAGCCGGACTATTTTACAGTTAATGACGAAATAAAAGAATCGATGTTAACTGCGCGTCTTTTTCTGCACAACTCTGAAGCAACACTATTGATGATAGAGTAGTGGGCATGAGGACACTCCGTTTCAACGCATTGCAATGACGTTAGGCAAGTTCAGTATAGGTAGCTGCGATTTGAAGAGAGACTGCAATTACAAGTATGTATGCGCTGAATGGTAGCTCTTAATATTTTTGGACGGAAACTTTTAGAGATGAATGCAAAGGGGTACTCAAATCAGCTGAGCTAGTTATAAAACAACAAGATTCAACCTGTTCCCCACAGTAAACGCCTTAACAGAATGAGTCAGTGTTACACAGTTTCCGATCGATTGTGCCTTGAGGCCCTGACAGCGAGAAAAATTGGCACAAGATCAAGTAGGAGTACGCACGCGGTGAGGGTGCCGACTCTGTTCGTTATAGGCTATGCGCTAAGTGCATCATGGGAACTTTGTACACAAGTAGCAAGAATGAAAAACTCAGGTACATACTCTCATCCTATTAGAAAATACAAAAAATGTGCAAACTCAGTTTTTTTGGTATTGAGAGTCTAATTTGTAGAGTAAACGCAAAATCAAAGCGTTGAGTTTTTACTTTGAACTGTATCAAAATGCTCTACAAATGGAAACTATAAAACCGGATTTTCTTATAAGCGCCGTGAGCTCTGGATTGAGTAGAGAATTATTTATCCACAGATGAAATCTACTGGAACTAACATCGAATCTGAAAGGGCCTAGGTACTTGTAAAATTGAAAAGGGCCTAGGTACTTGTAGAAACAAGTGCACAGTTTCAGAAACTGTTGTGACTGTGATAATAATCAATGTTGTTCTAGAAAGTTGTAGAACTTTGATTCTGGAATATTCTAGAATCTTGTTTCCAGAATGTTTTAGAACCCTTTCAAATTATATGCAAGACCATGTTTAGTTTAGAGTTGAGATCGACACAAAGAACTCTTCAGTATAAGCAGTTTTGCTTTTGCGTTGTGCTTGAGATTAGTCTATGTAACTCTACAACTCATCTGAAGTGACTGGACTTTTTCCGGCAATAACGGTCAAATAATTGTTTGGGAGCTCTGTCCAAAGTTTAAAGAGTCTTTTCAGACAGGAGAAAAGTAAGCGACTACTTCTCTATTCTTGAGTTTGATTGTGTTTCACTTTAACAAACGTTAACTTCAGCAATTAGTGCGAGCCGTGGCTAGGTGCAGCCCACCTTAGTTTTGATGTCGGATGGTGGTATGGACGAATGTGATCTGACTTCTGGTGTCAGTATGGACGCAATTCCTGCTTTCTGCCAAAACCTGTATGAGATTCAAGCTTGAATAAGTTAGGGGAAGAGAAGGTTATAGGACTGAAGTACGGTAAGAATAGGAGTAGAAGAGGAAGATTGTGCGCATTCACATTGATTACTCCACAGTACAAGACAGAACAAACTATTCGATGTTCATCGCGCATTTTTCTCTGCACACTATTAAGGGTACACGACTGTTGTTGAAGAAGCCAGAAAGAGAAGCGGGAAATTTGGTAACAAACACATAGAGGAAAATTTGAATCTTAGGAAGAGGTTAAGTGTGGTTTAGAACAATGAAGGGGTTTACTAACGGATTTGTGCACTTGCTCAAGAAAACAGTATGAGCAACTATTATGGACCTCTTGACTATGCACACAGTACAAGATATTATTTTTTTTCTTGATTCTCGTTTGGATCATCTTCGTAAAGCTAGAGATAGCGTCTTCATCAACTTGTTGACTTTTATTTTCATACACAATGTAGTTAATATCAAACAAAAGTCAGGAAAGATTCAGAACTTGGTTTAAGAATGAAGGATTGTTGTTGAAAACATAAAAACTGGTGTTATAGTTAACATCCCTCATGAATCATCATCTTTGATAGCGCAGGAATCAACGCGTTTTATAAAATGTAGTAATTGTTCAAATGAGTCATGAGGCATGTCAAAGAAAGATGTGCGCACAGACACAGTTTCCGATCGATTGTGCCTAGAGGCCCTGACAGCGAGAAAAATTGGAACAAGATCAAGGTGGAGTACGCACACAGTGAGGGTGCCGACTCTGTTCGCTGTGGGCTACGCGGCAATTGCATCATAGGAATCTTGTACAAAAAGGGCAAGAAGGAGAACACAGACAGACAAAAACTCGCTTATTACTAAAAGGTTATTAAAGAAAGGGAATTTGGTACATTTGCTAAAGACGTTTCACGAAGTTGAATCTCCAAACGCAGATTCTGAATCCAGCATATACAGGAAAAGTTAGTTGTTTTTGAATCCTTGGCTGTTTCTCAGAATGTAAAGATAATAATCATTTCTGAAAAAAATGTGAAACAGAAACAAAAATCTGAACGTTGAGAAGCTGAAGACAAAAAACCCTCAGCGCAAGGTGCCATTGGGGTCGATTAGGTCTTCTCTCTACTTAGCACGTAATACACAAAATTTTTGTGCGTTTTCTCTCGGCCCATTTGTGTCAGCTATTCTTCAATTCAACTTCAAAACAAGGGCCACATTTTTTGCAAATTCTATTGGCCCATTTGTGTCAGATATAGATAGCTCATCAACACGGGACCTCTAACCACATTCGGGATGTCAACAGTTGCGAGTGAACTACAGTAACTCGCATAGTCAACTTTTGACCGACTAGTATTTGACCTACCTCGTGTCCATGTCTAGTTTGGTTACGTTTATCCCGGTTGGTCCGCCCTTTCATGGCTACGCCCTCTCCGGATCCACTACTTAAACTCTCGATTATCTTATAATTGGCTTCTGCATACTTCTCCAATAAACTCTACATATTGGCCAGCGTACCACACTGTCCTTACGATACAACATCAAATATTCTCAAATCACAGTTTATCAGATCCAACACCAACTTTTTTTTGACCACTTCATCAGTGCAGCTTATCTAAATTTTTAAAAAACACATTTTTTTCTATAGATTTTGTGACGCTGATCACGGTAAAAATACCTGTTTCAAAAATATGCATTTTGAACAGAATTATGAGATTTTGAACCAAAAAGTTTTGACAATACAACTACAGTAACCCAGCCCCGCTCTCTCCCCCTGCGTCTCCCCCCTCTTTTTCGGCGTCATGAACGATAAATACTCTCAAACTTTATCACCGTGTATCATCTTTTCTTGATTTGTAGGAATTCGCAAGTTGTGATAGTGTTCAAAATTCCATCTCAATTCACAGAAAAAGAGAATTTTCAGGTTTTTAACCTCTATTGCAGTTCCGAAGTCGTTTTATCATCTTGCAAGGTTTAAATGCGTCTACCAGATTGGCCACACAAACGCGGGGAACGTCTTGAAGAAGGATCAATCGAGAGGTGAGAACAAACCAACATTCATAATTTTTTTAAATTTCCTTTCAGTTCTAGGTTTCATAGAACTCGTCCGTCAAAAAAGTAGTGTTATGCAGGTCTGCGTACTCTGCTATCACGGTTCTATACAATTATCGCCTTTTTCAAACTTATCGGTTCAACTAAAAAAGCGAGAACTGGTGACATGGACGCATGGAAAAAAGTTTCTTCTAAGCTCCCACGAGAAGTCAGAATAGAAGTGGAAAAATTGGTAGCAGCCGAAGCCGATGATGCCACAAATGTCGCACGCCGTTCCCAAGCTGCAACGATAGCTCGGTATGGACACTTGCTGGAAGCGTTTGAAAAAGACTGAAGCCAATTTTCTATGGGGAATGCCGCAAAAGTACCAAGTATAAGGTTAGTGAATCATTCGTTTGTCTTGTTAAAGTGTTAGTGATTCAGATGGACAAATTCGTACGACCCAATGCAACCACTGCAAACCATGGATAAATGGCACCACCAGCAGTGGAAAGTGAATACCAAGGCATTCGATTGCAAACATTTGCGACATGGCACCGGTGAGGATTTTTTGATGGACAACTTGAAATTGATTTTTTTCAGATCCCGGACGTTCTCATGTGTCTGAACTGGATCGAAAAATCTATCATCCAACTGATTCGAACAGTACGCAACATGCTGAACTTGACGGACATTGGTGGCCGAATGACAGCTATACGTTCTGCCAGTTTCGGGAACCGAAAAAAAAGTTCACTCCAGAATCTGTGACGCTTCATCAATGGTCAAGGTTATCTGGATGATCTGGTTGACTCTTCCGAAGCAACCTTGCTGATCAAGGAAAAGTTTCGTCAGCAACTGCTCATCGATGTGGCTGGAGAAAACAAGCGATTGATGGGAACTGCCTTTGAGCAATATCGACTTGTAAAGGTACAATTAGAAAATCAGAAAATTTTGAAGATTCGTTTTTTTCAGAATCCATACGAGCCACAGTGTTATGATGACGCCGAATTGGACACGCGAGCCTTTCCATGGCATTTTCTTGACGGACAGTTTGGTTTTGATGCGAGCAGAGTGAAAAAAGGTAATTTTCAATATTCGAGTTGATTAAAACAAATGGCTGTGTGTTCAGATGACAGCCAGGGACGTCATCAAATGGCAGTTGGCGCACACTGACAGGCGTTTTGCTAGTGAGCCACAGTGGCTCGCGTTTACTAACAGCCTGTTCGAAGGACGGGACATTATGTCCGGTCTGGACATTGATGTTCAATTGTCCCGCGGAAAGCTGACACGTTCGGAGTTTTAGAATCTCATGACAAGCGAGAGCGTGGAAGCACAATCGGCTCTGAGTCATGTAGCAGCGGAACTCCAAGGACACGCCGCTTATTTTGCCGCGACACGGCTCGAGTTGCATGTGTCTTGTTTCGGAGCTCCTGCACGGTTTGTGACGTTGAACCCAAACGAGTGACTGGGCTGAGCTTCTTCAAACGTACCAAGTAGTCTACGGACTGAGCAATGTGACGTCGACCAACCTTCGCGACTACATTGCTTGGGATCCGTACTTTTTCACTCGTAACTTCCACAAACGCGTTCGGACAGTGCTGAAAGATGTCATCATGAAAGAAGATGGATAATTCAGAAACATCGTCAAGTACTTCTACCGCGTAGAATACCAGCAGAGAGGGTAGCAGCCCGTGCACTGTTCTGGGTTTTTCTTCATCACCGAACACGTGACGTGACGCATACCCAAGAAAGTTCTTCATCATGTTCTTCGTCACCGAACACGTGACGTGACGCAAGCCCAAGAAAGAGATCTTCTCAACAGCCACTCGTTGAGGGACTTTGATTCGTCCCATTACTTTATCAACACGAATAGTGTGGACAAGCGTGACCGACCTCTCAAAACAAAGACAGAGATTGACAAGCTGAATGACAGTGAGGTCGTCTACCAAACGAACCTCTAGGACAACTACTATCCTGGTCGTCATCCGGTAAGTTTTTTTCAACTTTTTATCAGTAGTGTAACTGTGTGTTTTTTCAGGACCTTAAAAATGTCTGCGTCTTCAACTGGACTACTGATCAACCGACAAAGGGTAAAGGTGAAGGTAGTCGTGGCGCTTCGGCTACGTGCGAGGGCTACCATCCGTACGGAATCATCACTACTACACCAGCAACAAGTTGAGTCTTTTTTACGACCATGGGGTCAAGAAACTCAATGCATCTTACCCAATCAGTGGTCTGCCGGGCAACACGAAGAAGGCACATCGTCGTCTGGGCAAGCCTCTGGTGTCAAGAATTTACTGGCCACATCTCCAGTCATCGAACGAGGAGGCGAGTGAGGATTACTTCCGCCGACTCTGCATGTTGTTCATGCACTATAGGTAAATATGATTTCCAAAATGCCTAATTGATATTTCGAATTTTCAGAATTGAAGTCAACATTCTAGTCGCGGAAGATGGCACCCTGTTCGAGAGTTATGAAGCCAAGTGAACTGAGTATGCAAACTAGACAAAGAATGGAAACCCGGAAGAGCAGGAAGCATGGAGCAATATCTATTTCTTTATGTGAGTTTAAAAAAAATCTCAAAAAAACTTATTGTATTTTTCAGATCTAGCCGAGAAGCCGCTCTCGAATGAGATCGTTAACTTGCGGCTCAACTCAAGCGTTTCAAGGATCTGAAGAGATCTCTCGAGATCGAAGTAAATCCTGAAAATGGCGAAGAAGAGCTATTCGACAGAGAGGTTGACGCAGGAGCTCACATAGATTCCTTGGTTGGCTTGAAAAAGGAGCAGCGACACATCTTTGACCGAGTCATGGACACGATTGCTAACAGAAAACGCGAGCCGATAAAGGAAATGACGGCTGATGGATTGAAAACTCTGCGCATTCTTCTTGCACGTCGTAAACTAATCATTATTGATGAAATTTCAATGTGTTCTAATGTAATGCTCGTGAAGATTCACCTATGTCTCAAGGTAAGTGTAAGCATATTCAAACCTAAATCATCAACTGTTTTCAGGAAATCATGGGAAACGGCAAATTGTTTGGTTGAACCAACTTGCTGATTTTTGGTGATTTGCTGCAACCCTGTCCGGTCCTCGCGACTGGCGTTTTCGAAGATGTGACATGCCATTGGCTACCGTGTTCGCTGGGGCATCAGCCAAATGTGGAGCTGTTGAGAACAAGAATCATCACGACGAACACCAACGATGATGATGATGACAACACGATGAGAACCACAATAAGAAAAAGCCAACAACGTGTGCTCGGCAATGGGAATAAAGAAAAAAAGACGATCTACCGGCTCTCGTGGCCTGATACTTTGTCAATCAACAAGTAAGAATTTTCTCTAATTCAACTGTTTCTCAATGAATCAAATTTCAGGATAAGTACCCGATGGCCATGGCTTTTTATTTTCACAAACAGCGAAATGGACTCGTTCAGCAACATGGTGATGGCCGACAAGTCAATGAACGTTGTCACATATAATTATTGATGATTTTGCCAAAATGAATATTATTTATTTCCTACCTGTTCCAATTTTTCTTATTACTCCGAGGTGTCATGATTGATTCGGTGCAGCTGGTAGCACCTTCTCGCTGTTCCCAAACAACACTGACGTTTTCTGTTCCAACACTGACGTTTGAATGAAGGAATGGAAACCCTACGTTCGGAAGATTTATGTGGGGACCCCGGTTTTGGTCTCAAGCAGAATTACACGCATTCAGTTGCGCCGTTAGACGCAGGTGCCGCGCGGAAGGCGCAAGAATGGTCAGATCAGTGGTAGAATTGAGGTCTTAAATCACTTTTAGTTATCTTCGCACCGAAGATAGAATGACGTGAAGAATCTTCGGTTGAGCTTCAAGATTTGGTTCATTGACATTGAACTGAAAGCCTAAATCACTCTTAGTTAATGATTTAGCCTAGGAAGCGAGTGAGAAACTCACCAACTTTCAATTCTCAAAATCATGTCGATCAGTGAGAACACAATTTTCATTGGCAGTAGTAGGGAAAGCATTTTTGCGTTCGAAAATTTTGAAAAAGTACGAGAAATTCTCGTCTCCTTCAGAAAAAGAACATTTTGTACAAATCTTATGGATATAGAGAGAAATCTATTATTCACGAAAAACGACATACGCCGTTTTTTTTTTTTTTTTTTTTTTTTTTTGGTTGGAGTGTCAGAAAAATGAACATGTTTTCTGAAATCTTGATGCCTAATGGACTTTATAGGTGTTTCATGTGGTCGCAAACTCTTTGTGTTTCTTGCTCAAATCAATGCTTTCTCTCAACAAAAATTTCTCTTATTTTCTGAAATTCTCCCTTTTCCTGAGAAGATTATTTTAAAATGAAAAAGTGGAACGTATCACATAACAGCTCAGTGAATTATCTTCAGTACAACTCAAAAAGTTTTTTTAAAACATTGTTTTCTTCATCTACATTTGTATTTATTCAAATAATGAGAACAGCATATGAATCATAACAGTAGATAGCACGGGGATTTGAAAAATCATATTGAATTACAAAAAAATAAAAAATAAAATTGAAGCTAATTGCTGTTTAAATAATTTCGGAACGCGGCAGACCACGTACCTGTTCGCACAGAGCGAAGGGAAATAAGAGAGGTTGGCGTCGGCAAGTGCGTTCGCAGTGCAAACCCACTTCGCGCGCATTACTTGACGACGCAAACCTTTTATTTATCATCTTTTTTCCATTTCTCTTCAAAATACTCTTCGCTCTGATAATTATGTTTCATTGCTTATGTATAATCATTGTATTATCATTTTCTCATTATTTCCTCTGAATAAAGGTTTAATTACCCTAGTTTGAGGTCTATCAAGCAAGGGGAGAACAGAGCATTCAACTACCGTGGACATCATCGTTTTAGTACCGTGGCAGACAACTTTCTTCTTCATGATTAGAATAGGATGGTAGCCCCATTATTGGTGGACCTCTTAGAGTGCTGTCTCTGAACTTTAAACTCGAGCATCACACCATCTTCAAGAAAGAGGGGTCTGTCACAGTACGTGGATCTTGAAATGCTGAAGGCAAATTGTCAAATTTAAGTTAGTTTTAGTTGTCCGAATCGTCAGTAAAAAAGAGACCGTTGACGGCACGTTCAACATCGTCCAAGACGAGATCGTACTGGCCCACAGCAGAGTTGGCACGACGCTGTTCTCTACCGTCTTTTGCTTCGTACTCAAAGTCAAAGTCTAATTTGTCTTCCGGTGTGTTGGGATGAGCTCGTTCCAGACGGAGAGCAGATCTCTCCTTGTTGAAGTTCATAGACATTGGCTTGCCTAAACAAACTCATTGTTAAAGTAAGTTATAAATGACTCTTCAAGGTATTTTTGTTTGTGAATAAAATTGAAGAAAGAACTAGACGGCTGAACTCATGTTCTTCGAAATTTTGACCATAGCTTCAACACTGATTTCAAAATAGCTAATCACGGACAGAAGCCTATGATCTTGAATAATTTTAAAAATTCTAAATCTTACTTTGTGTTCTGTAGGTCTGAAACTTGCTGAGTTCCTCGTCGAACCGGCGCTGTTCTTCAACGTCTCTCAGGTCAAACTCGAAATTCAGATCTTCTGGTTGATTCGGACTGTCGTTCTCGTGACAGAGGCTAGTAGCAATTCCTGCAGCGTGAGCATTCAGATGCTCTTGTTTGGCTGTAAAAATATTTGTCGTTTTCGACTAGATGTGAAAATTGACTATTGTTTCTCTAAAAAAACAAAAATCTTACAGATAACTTCTCCAGAATGTCCCCATCTTCTGTGACTCTTGATCATCTTGTTCTTGTGAGATGTTTGATTCCCTTTGTGAACACGTGGAATTTCTGAAAACGAAACTAATGTCAATTTTGCAACGTTGACCAAACTAACCGTTAGACAGCTGGGCATGATTTTTCTGGACCCGAGAATGATGAATCGCATGAAGTCCAGAATCGCTCAGTGGTACTTCGCTCATTTCTGTGAACTGTTTATGAAAATTTAATGATGAACTCACTCTGGACTCCAAACACATCTGATGTTGAATGTTCAGATACCGCCACTGGGGTTGAGGTCGGGCCGTGAACGTCAGATTCTCTTGCTGAACCATGCTTTGTTTTGAGAATAATTGAGAAAATCACTTTCCAACTCAGAGTTCATCCTGAAAACAGTTTCTGGCGTAGAGATGTAGAACATTCTTCGCTTCTTGGCTGAAAAAATCAATATCAGTTTCCACGTTTTTTCAGCTTTTTCCTGTAATTCCGTACGAAACAAATATTTCTCTCTACGGGTGAAAGTTTGAATCCTACTTATTGAAAAACTAATAGAACATTGTGAGATAGCTAATTGAGACAAAAAAAAGTTCAATTAAAAACGAACCGGGTACATCGCTGGTCTTCTCGTTATCCATCTTTGAATCCGACCGGATGATCAATGAGACGACGACAAATGGGCAGTACGATTCAACTGAAATTGCTTTTGGAGTGATTGATTGTCGAGTTCGGAAGCTTCACCAAATTTTCATCTGGCTTTTGAATAAACAGGAGATGGGAAATTGGAGTATGAAAAATGAGTTCTTCTTGAGCAGAAGGAGCTATGCTTTTATGAAAAACTGGATAAGATACATAATTTGAAATTTGGTGAATCGAAGAGCTGAAGACTCAAATTTTCAGTGTAGAAATTTTGAAAAATGTTTCAGATTTTTTTTTGAGAAAGGTGACACTTTTTTTTAGTAAAGATTGATTTAGAATTCAAACAGCAAGATACTTTTTATATTGGAAGACCCTTAGAAGATAACAAGGATATGAGAGCGTTGAGAGTAAGTAAGTATGATAACTGTATCGTTTCTCATTACTTTCCTGACAACGTCAAAAGAAGCGCTCCAAGCTCAACATTGTTCAGAAGCATTAACAGAAAAAGAAAACGAAGACGGGAGACATTGCTCGTTCACAAACAGCAATCGATAAGACATTTGCCCCTTTTCGTCTTGAAAATGGTGGTAGCAAAGGTGAGACATACATATGTAAATACAAAAAGGCAGAAAACATCCAACCGTTAGCGGTATTATTGAAAACATGCAAACAAGTTGTGTTCAACATTTATTCGTGAGGATATTCAATACATTGATACAGTGATTCGCAACAGATTAATTTGTGATGTGTGTCACAATTAGTAGAGATAAGTAGATAATGAAGGGCCGTTGTGAAGGCTGTGGCACATGGGTCTAGACCAGTCCAGCTCTCATCAATCTCTCCAAGTGTGCGGATTCGCGCGCGTTGCTGAGCGGCAGCAGCTGAAAATGTTTGATTTCATTTTTTGAAAAAAAAGATTCACAAGTGATCATCATTTTGTCAAAACTTACAGGGAACTCCTTCTCTTCCTCAGGCAGAACTGAGTTGATTGGCGGGCCAGTGAACAGCTGGGAGATTGCGAAGATGATTGGGAGAAGCATCAAGAATAGAAGGCACGTGGTGAAGACAAGGACGGTGGTGGTTGAAGAGTGAGAAGCGGCAACTTTGGCGATTCGTTGTTCGACATCAGTCTCAACATAGCGGACTTCGTGCATTCTCTGCTCGGCGAATGCAGTGACGTTGGACCAGTCAGATGCATGGAAAGAGGTCGCGTTGAATTGGAACACCCACTGGTTGTCTGAAAACGTCATTTTAGTTTCCAGGTACAAAAGTTTTGGAAGGCGTCCTCCACGAATGAAGAACTTCATGGGAGTGTTGCGAATGGTATTCGTATAGAAAGAGAAAGTTTGATACGATAGACCAAACTGGCTAATGGATGTTTCACAGAGAACACTTTACGTTTTGCGTTTGCATACTTTTTGAGAAAACTTTTTAATACTGTCAATATGGATGACTCACGGTCGCGGTCGTTGTCAAAAACGACCAGATCTTCTGCGACGTTTGCATAGTTCCGTCCTCTGCTGTAGTGGAGAATTCCGGATGAGCAGTCCATGAAACGGTGAAGGACGGGGTTTGAGAGCTTATAGATCGAGAACGGCTTATACTTCTGGACCAACATAACGTGGATGCAAGCGTTTTCGCAAGTGACCTGAAAAATATGAGTAAAACCTTACCTTAACTCAAGTACTATAAGTCTAACTTCACCAGTGCCAACTAATGTACAACGAACCCAACAGTCAAAGAGAAATTATGGAGCCTAGCTTTTTTGAAATGTTTTACATATACGTACAATCTGCTACTCCCTCAGCACTGCATCACACATCCTGCTGATTCTCTCCAAAAATGAATCCCGATTGCATCAATATGTTTCAACATACAAGTGTTCTCTTGCTGCTGGGAGTACTGGTAGAAATGAAGAGTGACTTGCAAACGGCAGAACTATTCACAACTTAAAACTACCTTCCCTTTTTCACGTTAGTCAAGATTGCTCTGAGAGTTTTTAATGGTTGAAAGTTTACTATTCAAATGAAAACAGAAACTGGAGTGACAGTTTGGGCAGATCGAACACTTGCGACGTTTAAGTGTCAGCAGTGTACATTTCGTAATTTTCTGGTTTATTTCAAGCTTATTGTCATAAATTCAAAAACGATTCAACATCCAAATCATTGATATTTGAATGGCGTTTAAGCGGCACATCCACTAAACCACTCAATAATCTCGTTCTTCACAAGGTAAAAACTCAAGAAAAAACAGTTTTAGATAGTTTTCAAAGCTGTGTAATAACTCATGGAACTTGTTCTTCGTTTTTGTTTCATTTGAATGTTTTTGAATAAAATACAAGTACCGTAATAGTAAAGCACTGTCCCTCAAAAGTGTTATCAAGCTTCGGATTTTTTTTTCAATTTTTTTTCAAACAGTATTTTTTAAAATCTTAACAAGTCACTATGCGTATGTTCACACCGTCCTTATGCTATAATACTATTCGACTTCATAAAACGTTAATGCATTTTTTGTATTCAACGTGCTCGTATCACTGTTACAACGCTCTGTATCAATTGCACTCACCATTTGGTATTGTCCTTCAGAGCAGTGGTACTGGTTGATGTCATCTATGCCATCAGGTTGCACGAGCATGCGGTAGAAGTTGTTTTCATGTTCTTGGTAGAGATAGCTGTTCTGAAATAACTTGTTTATGCTCTATAGGAAATGATTAGTGCAGCGACCAGTAGCGAGATCATCACTACTCACCTTGTAGATGAAGAGGTCTCTGCATCTGAAGCACTCGAAGCTCGCATGGGCCGGAGCTAAGAACATCGCAAAGCCAAGAAGAAACCTGCAAATGATAACAAAGATAGCAGAAATGGGACGGTGAGGGAAAAGAAAGAGCTAAAACCAAAAACTCACGCGATTGACAACGACATCACTGGCGAGCGATGGTCGAGAATGAATGGGTTTCTGAACGAGGCAAGAGGCGTGTCAAAGGGGTGGAGTTAAAAACGACAACCAAGAAAAATGGAGATAAGTGCCCTGACGTGAAGAAAGAAAAAAAGAAAACGTCAGTTTGATTGTGTAACTTGATTTTATGATGGATTCGTTATCAATAAGAAATGGGTTTCATTTTTTGCAACGATGTGGAACTATTGAGACCTTATTTTGAACAAAAATATCAGTACTGAAAAACTCGGAAAATTAGTAACAGTTAACGTACGGCAAAAATTATCAGTGAAGGCAACCTACTACATGACGTCAACTCATCGAAAAGTAGGAACATGGAAATTTTAAAATATGAAATGAAAAAAAACATGCTTCAAAAAGCAAACACCATGAAGAATATTGTAAAAAAACAAATAAAAATTCCTTTAAGAAAAGTGAAATGAATGTTCTGTGCAGAACCAGACCTGTTGCGGTCTTTGCGCTAATGAAAAATAATGCTTGTTCACATTTCTTATGAGCCTTTTCTTCTCAAATCATAGTATCCAGGGTGAGAAAAGATGTTTTCAAAGTTTTTCATGACCCCGTTTTATCTGGAGCAACTAAAAGTCCTGCAGCGTTCTTCTAACATGTAAAGTAGTGAGCGGACGCTCTTCATTCCACTGAAAGTCCTGCAGCATTCTTCTAACATGTAAAGTAGTGAGCGGACGCTCTTCATTCCAATGACTTTCCACTAGTCAGAAACATTATCATATCGTTTTTTGGTACCCATTAATACTCTCGGAAGTTTCTGCAGTAAATTCGATTAACATATTACTTTGTTGAAGAGATAATATGCTTTTGTATGTAACGACTCCTGTTGTAATCTGGAATGACAAGTCACGAGTGGAAGTTCTAACGATTTGTCGCAAGTTTCGCAGATGTATGAAGGAACAGAGAAAGTAGCAAATGCAAAACTGATGAAATCGAAAAGATCTGAAATGTTGACATTCCATTCTGTGCAACAACTTTCTCACAATAGATAGAAAAAGAGAAAGAGAGAGAGAGAGAGAGAGAGAGAGAGAGAGAGAGAGAGAGAGAGATAGAGAGAGAGAGAGAGAGAGAGAGAGAGAGAGAGAGAGAGAGAGAGAGAGAGAGAGAAATATAGGAGAGAACAACGTTATTGAGACATCCAAACTTCAAAACGTGCGCAGATAATCCGACTGTCTAGACGAAGTGAGACATAAATCATAGGCACATTCTGAGCAGACAAAGGGTCAGAGTGCCAGCCGCGCGAAAATACAGATGTGAGATAGCAAAGTGCACTTTCTGATACGGAGTGAGGGAGACATGAAGCACACGTGACGAAAACACGTCTGCATGTTGTCCTCACATGTCGTACCGGTTGAACGATGGCACCGCGCTCGACGCCAAAATATGTTTACAAAAATATGTGATCTTAGACGGGAGTGCAATCAGTGTCAGGGGTTTTCCTTGTTTTGGTGTAGTCGAATGATGAACATGTGTCTTCGACGAATGGTTTCATAAAAAGGTTACCCTGGTTTCAAACTTTCTTGTCAAGTGAGCTCAATTAAAAAAAAACTTCATTATGGTAACTTGGGAAAAGAAGGCTAAGAGATCCAGAAACTCATTTGTGCGCTCTGAAACAAAAAAAAAACCAGTGCGCTCTGAAAAGATAACATCTTTGATATTTGTTGGAAAATAACTATCGTTGTTCTCTGAAATGTTATACTGGGAATATGTTCACAAGTTTTCAGACAAATTTCCAAACACAACTGAACGGTTCAATAGAATAAATCATCGTAACCTCATTCCCACAAATCACTCCAGATAAAAAGTTCATATTGAAAATAACTATTCCAACTTTCACTCTTCTCTTGACGTGTTAAACTGTTTTATGTGGTTTGAGGAAAAACCAGTGGGTGAACGATGGACGGCCACTATACGGCGCATTCACATTGACTCATTTGGTACCTTACAAAAGTTAATGGACGACTATATTAAAAACCATAGACAAAAACAGTATTGATTGTACTAACTATTTTGAAATCCAGAACGATTACAAGTATGATTTTTCAGTAATTTCGCTACTCATCTCCTAGACTCCCAATATCGATCAACTCAGAGATGTCAACCAACGGTGCTAAGCAACCAATCCGTTTTGTTCCAACCAAGTGTTGCGAATCAATGTTATCCAACGTGATTGTTACGCTACTCATCACCTTCACGATTGGTTCTCAGTTGAGCGGAGTGAATTATTGTCAAATAAGACTTTTGAGAGAAATGATTTTTCTTCCGTACCATCGCGGAGAAGCGAAGAACCTGAATAGATGAAAAAAGTGAAAATGAAAAAAACTGGGACTGAAAAAACTTTATTGATATATAAAAAGCAATGGATTTTATAAACAAATTTTGAAATTGTCAGGAACCTATTTTTCAAATCAAAACTCGAAAAAGTCCCACTCGAAAATGAAACTTGAAATTTTATTTTTATTGTTCTTGTGCCCGCATTTTACAAAAATTGTGTCCGGAATCACTTTACTAATTACTACATTGGCGACGATTCCCGCAACCAGACAAAGGTACCGTAATTGTGTAACAGGTGTGGGTTATTTGTACGCAGCTGGATGGATCAGCCTTGGTGAGCCGAAACGCTAGACCCCCAGGTGTGGTTACGCGTGAAGGTCACAACCGTAGGATACGTGACTCGTTCGCACTACGTTTGGGAGCTTTTGCTCTCTCTCTCTCTCTCTATCTCTATCTATCTCTTTATCCATTGTCTCTTGTTTATCTTCATCTCTATCTCTATTTCTCTACGATTACCTCATCGTGTACTTATGATTATACACACTGTCGATTCTTTTCCTAAAGAATCGATGTAGTTGAATTCCTCGCGCGAATCGGAATATTTGTTCGCATTACATTCATTTGGACCCAGTTCTATGAAGTTTTGACAGACCAGTCTTTGAATCAAGTAGTCAGTCTGTTCAAACTTTTTTTTTCACTTTTATATTTGATTTTTGCAAAATTTTATGGTTGTATGATTGTTTGAACCTTGTCACAATATGAGAAAAAATCGTATGACGATAACCAAATCACATGCGCTCGGAACATGTAATTTACTATACAGCTATAGAATTTTATGAGATGTGAAATTTATAGGTTTTTTCTATTTATAGAGTGCTTACTGTATGTTGTTTTCATCATAGAATTGAAAACATGTGTGTGGGAAGATGAAATATATAAATTCTAGAAAATGTGGAGAGAAGTCACACGAAGTACGTTTTGCAGATGGCAAGAAAAATGTTACAGGGATTGTGAAACAAAAAACAGTGAGAAAAAACTATTAGTTCTGAATACTACCATTCTAATTCAGATACTTCCACTCTGTACCTATCAGACTGAGGTTTTAGTAGAATTCCAATTCATTGTTCATGCAACTGACAAAGTTCGGTAAAGAACTACAGTAAACATATGGTCAGACTCGGTACTTGTTACTTTCAGTCTTCATCACTAACTCATGCTGGTTGAAGCATCGAAGTTGCTGGAACTGTCAAAAATTGTAGTTGTTCTGTTTGAATACTTGAGGCATGTAAATCAGAGTTCTTCAAGAGCAAACTTACATCTAGTTCTTGGACGGTCAGCAATTATGAGGATGAATAAAAAATACTACATAGTGTATTTTGTCAGTCCCTGGCATATCCAGATCTTCCCAAAATAGCATGTCGGTTTTTATTTCCGATTTTTAGTGACTTCGACTGTATACTCTTCTAAATCATGATACGAGAAGTGAATCGGCAAAAAACTCTTGTAACTAAATCTGTTGACTACAATTTTTGATAACTGAATAGATCAATCAGAGTGTACTAAATTACCGGTTCTTGATTTTAGCTCTTGTCGATTCTAATTATGTACCTCAATGATATCCCAGCTCAACTCTGTGATGTTTCACTCAAGCTTCAACTCATTCATTTTAAATTTTTCATTCTGTTGATACCTAATGTGAACAAATGTTTTGTTCTGTTTAAAATTCGAAGCCGATCTAGTGAAAGTTTTAATTTTACGAGTCAAAAACACTCAAAACCAACTATTCAAAACATCTTCGCATCAATCTTTCAAAATACATATTCATTCATTCACAAATATTAAAAAAAAAACTTGAGATCTGGAATATAGGAGGGGAAGGGTGAATAAGATAACTTGTTCACAGTTCAATATTAGTTTATTGCCTGAGAACGGTGGATGAGTAGGGACCACGTCTCCTGTTGGGCTTGGCGGGTCCGGGAATATTAACTGTCACAATTGGAGACCTAGGTCGAGTTGGGACTGTGCTAAGCTGGGATGGGCCGGGCTGGGATGGGCCGGGCTGGGATGGGCCGGGCTGCGATGGGCCGGGCTGGGTTGAGGTAATCTGGGTTGCTACCAACATTCCTCTTGATTTGATGGCCTTCGTCTTGCGACGGGAGGGTCCCGGCTGAGTTGACGAAGTGTTTCGCTGTACGCGAGAGGTGTCCACCTGTGAAGCAGGAGCTTCATAAGCGGCACGTCTGTTGCGGAATTTCGGCATGAACCGAATTTTGGGAGATCCAACTCCTTCGCCAGCACGTCTTATACGTGTTGGTTCCGCGATGGGTCTGGTGACATTTACGGTTGCCTCCGGAGCTGGGACACGGCGCTTCGGAGCCGGGAGAGGGCGCTCCGATGCTGGGAGAGCGCGCCTCGGAGCTGGGACAGGTTGCTCCTGAGTAGAAACAACATGCTTCAGAGCAGAGTTAGAAGGAACCGGGACGGAGCTAGATGGTCCTGGGGCACTGGTAGAAGGTCCTGGGGCAGAGGCAGAGGGTCCTAAGACACTGGTAGAGGGTCCTGGGGCAGAGCTAGAGGGTCCTGGGGCAGAGCCGGAGGGTCCTGGGGCAGAGCTAGAGGGTCCTGGGGCAGAGCTAGAGGGTCCTGGGGCAGAGCCAGAGGGTCCTGGGGCAGAGCTAGAGGGTCCTGGGGCAGAGCTAGAGGGTCCTGAGGCAGATGCAGAAAGTGCCGGGACATCGAGCTTACGGATTGGCTCAAATCTCACTGTTTTCGGAATCTGGAGTTTTGGGAGAACTGCTCTCAGTCGTTCTCTTTCGAGCTCATGAGCCGTCTTCGCCTCACCCGGTCTTGGGGTAAGTGGCATGCCTAAGAAAGGCAAGTCTTCAGGTCCTGGTTGTTCTTTCACCGGTGCCGCATGTTCCTCAGCGCCAGTGAGAGCTCTGAATGATAATTTTATGCAAATTCTTGTATTCTGCAATCTCACCTTGAGATCTCCTCGGGCTTCATATGTCCACACGGTTCGCACGCTTGCAACGTGAGCAGCTGAACCTTAAAAGTGTTTTGTTTTCACTTCATTGTTTGAATAGTTGGTCCGAAAGGAGAAATTCAGAAAATTAACTTACTTGTATGTACCGTTCTCCAAATCAGCTTCATTTGGCTCAGCCTGGGTCCGCTCTGCAGAGCAAAACACTTTCTTCGACGCGGTTATGATTGCCCTGAAAATGTGAACTCAAGAAGCAATAGAAAAACGTGATAGATGATCAGCCTGAGCGAAGCAACTTACTTGAGCATAGCGAGAAGAGGAGGGAGTCGGAAGCAGAACGCAGCGGGCTCAGCGGCTAAGCAGTAACTGAATGTAGCAACTGATAAAAGAGAGGGGCGTGACGTGATTGAGATTTGAGCTCCGCCCCTTGAAATAATTGCTCTCGACTAAAAAGCAGTTTCCAGCGTACTGGAGGGTGTGGCCAGGGGATAAGGAAACGTCATCTACTGTCCAGTAACTACGTGAACAGTTTTTGGAGAAACACAGAATGATAAACAGTTTGGGTTGAAATAGTAATAACGTCAGCAGTAGAGAAAAGTCTCACAGACGCTCATCAAGAAAGTTTCCGCTAATTTTCTCAAAAATTCCTACGAAAAAACGAGTTCGTCGTGCGTCAAAGTCGGTATTTCAAAGTGATTATGGTCAAAAAAACTTGCAAATACCATCTACCTGCGGAACTTTCTTTTTGAGTGTGATTTGACAGAATCAGACTAACATGTCAAACTTGTAACAATCGTTTTATAAAGAAATATGTGATTGGAAAGAAATCAGTGTCTTATCTATAAAATTGTTCAAGAATATTTTTTTCGAAATGATGTGAAACACGTCAAATCACACGACTCAAGACGTAACACATCATCTGGTTCCACGCCAGACGCCATGTTTGTAGCGTCCGGCGTAAATTTGTATTTGGATATCGTCCAAATGGCGCGGCATTTTCAGAGTCTGCCACATTCATTCTTTTTCTGTGAGCTTAAGAAATGGAAAGGAAGTTGATTAGGAATTGTATAAGTTACATATCGTGTAAGGTTGAAACTTTGATTACTTGAAACAGTTTTGCTTTCATTGGGCAGTCTGTGTCAAGCGAGAGAGAGAGAGAGAGAAAGAGAGAGAGAGAGAGAGAGAGAGAGAGAGAGAGAGAGAGAGAGAGAGAGAGAAAGAGAGAGAGAGAGAGAGAGAGAGAGAGAGAGAGAGAGAACGAGTGAAAGAGAGAGAACGAGTGAAAGAGAGAGAGAAAGAGAAAGAAAAAGACAGCGAGAGGAAGAGAAAGAAAGAGAGAGTGAAAGAGAGAGAGAGAGAGAGAGAGAGAGAGAGAGAGAGAGAGAGAGAGAGAGAGAGATCGTCTTGGTACATGCGCTTTGTTTTGCGCAGTTCTAGTCCACCATAAGCACTATGCGCAAAACTAGCACGCTATGCGCTGTACCAGCGAACTCAAAACAGTCTTATACATTATGAACAGTACTCTCCTTTTCTGTCTCTCTCTCTCTCTCTATCTCTTCTTCTCTTTCTTTTTCTCTCTTTCTCTCCTTCTCTGGAAAGTAAAGGGTGAGCCATAAATATATTAACGAAACTTTGCGTCTTCGGTGCAGCTACTGTACGGTAGCAAACACCGATTTTTTAAATTCATTTTTATTTATTAAGTACTTCTTAATATTCCTGCAAAATTTAAATGTCTCATGTCTATTTTCCAGGTAATGGTGGCTCCCTCTCCACATCGAGCTGGGATTGGAAGAACGGATGGACCAATGGGGACATTGCGAAAAAGCTCTTTGTTTCTCGAAAAGTGGTTTATCTTTCTGTCAAACAATTTCAAAATACTGGTATGCTTTCTGATCGTCAACGAAGCGGTCATAAGGTCACCGTAACCACTCCTTCAGTGGTGAAAGTCGTCCAAGAGCGGATTTGTCGCAACACCGAGAGAAGCATGCGAAAGTTGGCTTCAGAACTCAGAGTCAGTCCGCAATTGATCAACAGAGTTGCCAGAAGCAAGTTGAAACTGATTTATTACCGTATGCAGACTGGCGCTTTGCTCACTGAGCGAAACAAGAAGTTGCGGGTTGAGAAAGCGAAGGCACTATTTCGTGGCACGACGGTTGGTTCGCACCTGAGTATGCTGTTCACAGACGAAAAAATATTCACTGTGGAAGCGAACGAAAACGGCCAAAATTACAGGATCATTGCGAAGGACTTCCAATCTGCCCGTGAGAAAGGAAAAATTGTTAACAAAACATCAAATCATTCATCAGTGATGGTTTTTGCCGGGATATGGCTGATGGAAAATGTCCGTTGGTTTTCGTTGATCCTGGAGCGAAAAACGACCAAGTATACTTCAGGAAGAAAATTCTAGAAGCTGTCGTAATTTCCTGGTCCAGAACGCACCATCAGAATCGGCCACGGATCTTCCAGCAAGACGGAGCACCGTCACATCGTGCAAAGTTGACACAACAGTTGTTCCAACTGCATTTCCCCAAGTTTTGGCAGCTTCAGAATGATCTGCTTCCTCGCCTGGTCTCACCCTATGGACTATGCCGTTTGGGGGTACCTCACCGAGAAGGTCTCAACAAAGAATTACTCAAATTTGGAAGCCTTGAAAAAAGCTATTCTGAAGGCATGAGATGATCTAGACGTCGATTACCTGCGTACCGTAGTCGATGCGTTTCCCAGACGACTTCGAGCTGTCATCAAAGAGAAAAAAGGAAGAATTGAGAATTGTTAAAAGAATTCTATTTTCCGAGTATATCCCCAGGAATTTTTCTTCGAGCGTACAGTAAGCAAAAGATTTAAACAAATCAAGGCTCACAACTACAATCATGAAACCGAGGAGAGGTTACAACCTGCATGAGTGATGGATTTGGATTTACTGCGCAGCACCGTCGAATGGGAGCCGTTTCCTGATTCGCGAGAAATGTCGCAGACCTTCGGAGTAGTCCAGGCATTTGTCGTTCAAAGTCTGAAAAAGCTCGGCTAGGTACCAAAGTTTGGCCGTTAGATTTCCCACGTCTCGAATGGCAAGAACGAGAACTGTAGAGTTGACACAGCATGGTTTTTTCTTACGTACAAAATGACGACGGCTTGGCTGGACATTTTTATACAAGAAGATGATGAATGGATATTCGAACATCACGTTACAAGTTTTGCCCAATAGGTAGACAAAGATGATGAGCTGGAACCCGTCGCTAAAGACAAAAAGCACCGGAAAAAAGAGATGATCTCCGTATGATCGGCCATCCAGGACCCCATCCACTGGAAGCTGCTATTCAATGGTACGACAATTACGGAGAATGTCTAAACTTGCCAGCTGAGAAAATTGAAGACTCACGCCCAATCCACTCATATGGCTACGATCTCGTTTTCACGTTCTTCACGATAACGTCTACAGTCATGTGTGTTAACAAGTGGAAAAAGAGCTGAAAACGTTTGGATGGTGAATTGTACCCCATGACCCCTTTTAGCCCTAACTCAAACCTAGCGACTACTGGCTACTCTCAAACATACAACGAGTCCTCGGCGAGATACACTCCAAGAACCCCTGAGAACGATGCATGGTTAAAAACCTATTTTGCCTCCAAGCAGCACGCGTGGTACGGCGAGTGGATCCGTGAGCTGCCAAATCGCTGACAGAAGAGAGAGACAGACTCTGCTGTCTGATAGGAAGCGTCAATAATTTTTCTCGTTCTTTCACATCTCTTGAGTATAAACACAGAATCTTCATAAGTCTGACGTCAAAAGAAAGATTCTCGACATCACGTGGTTGACATGAAACTTTTCACTCGTAAAAGAATATTTCACTCTTTCGAAACACTGGTACATATACATGTTTATCAACAGAATAGATACATAAAAAATCATAACATGTACTATTGGGTAAAAATACAGTTACATCAGCATACGGATTGTTATATTTTGTACAAAATTAAGATGATTCATTAGGAACTCTAATGTGATCACCAGATAAAGGTTTAAGTTTTTCCTCAGATGAAAAATTTCATTGGTTTGTAGGGGTTCACGTCTCATTGAAACTGGGTATACACTTCCCGGCTTTATTAAGTTGATGGGAACAGCTTTCACAAATAACTCGAACTAACTTGTTCTCATCATTAACGCTTGCTTCTGGAATGTTGCGGAAGGTAGCCGGAACTGTTGATTCTGAAGTGAGATTCATTACTTTTCGTGAATTGTTTCATTTTACTCCACAGTGACAACAAGTTTTAGACTACAGTAAGTTTGGTGGTTATGAAAAAATGTTTGTCAGCCACTTGAAAATTTTGAACATTGAGTTTAATAACCATCAGCTGAGAAAATCTGTCAATGTAGACGAGATCTAACAAAACGTCTATCTCCCACAAGATCCACCGCACTAGTCACTTATATTACAGTTTTATTTTATTGACACCCTTTGACAAAAAGTGTCTACTAGACAAGAAAAAGTAGAGATGACGTACCTTTTCTTTCAGTTCTGCCCTTTCCTTGGTACATGCTCAGTAATGTAGAAAGCATTCACAGCGAATGAATGAAAATTTTTCGGAAAAACCAGGTATGGTATTGAGAACGCGCAATCTCTTTCCTTCTGTCTTTTTAATGTCTTCTTAAGTTAGCGTACGGACCACGGTAGTTTTCGGGCTCTACTGGGACCCTTGAAAGTCCTGGCTGGGTCCTAGTGACGATGGGCTCCGGAACAGGATCCGTGTTTGCTGGCGGTATGCCAGCCCGCAGCCGCTCACGTTCTATAGCGTGCGGCGTCAGTACGACGTCACTTCTTGGGGTCATAGGCTGTCCCAAGTATGGTCCGTCTTCCACGCCAAACTTTTTCGTGTCCGTCGTGCCTGGTTGACGTGTGACGGGCATTGTGACATCGTCGTTAACGACAGCAACGTGCCTGAATGATAGTTCAAAAACCAGTTTTTTTTCAGAGTTCAAACCTTGTTCTGTCGTCAGGTCTAATGACGCCGACTCGTTGCCCACGACTGCATTTCATGCACCTGAAATTCAAATAAATTGGAACGAAAAACTTTTGGAAAACTGAAAATTGAATACGTTCCTCTTGGTTGATCAGATAATCATTTTTTCATCGTAACAGAGCAGAAGAACTTAGAACCATTTTCTGTGACGAACAATCATTGGAAAGGTCTCTTTCATTCTATAGCGCAGTTCTTCTGCCAGCTGTATGATTACATTGACATAAAGCGACCAGTCCAGGGGTGCTGTGAGCAGCACAAAACCTCGTTAAAACATCACCAAAACCATACGAGCAGTAACAGTATTCTTTGAAGAGCAATTTCTTCGTTGAGCAAGATGAGCTCCTCAAGCGTAGTACCAACGCTTTTCGGGAAAAAGCAGAACCTTATGAACAGTACTAATGTCCGTTTGACATCACCGGAGGCCGGTTCTTCTTAAATGTCACCGTTTCTCAGCAGCGTTTCGAAAAGCAATTGTAGTGCTCTTTGATAAATACCGCCGCTTTTTTCAAAAAAGAAATATCAGTGTCTCCAAATTAGTTCAATCCTCTTCGAACAGTACTAAAATCCTTTCAGCAGAACCAGCTCCATTTGAGCAACTTTATTGCACCATGAGCAGCACTAGTGCACTTTGAGCAGTACTTGTGCACTTTCAGCTGTACTAGTGGACTATAAACAGTTCTAACGCATTATGAGCAGCACTAGTTCACCATAGGCAGTACCAGAAAACCAAGAGTAGTCCTATACACTAAACAGTACTAAAGCACTATGCGCAGTACTAGCACGTTATGAGAAGTACCTAAGCATTATGAGCAGTACCAGAGTTTTTTTTTGATTTTAATGAACGCCTGCTACGCAGAACTGACATTCTCTGAGCAGTATTGAAGCATCATCAATTGCTCGGAGCTCCATGAGGACTCTTTGACGCATCAAAAGCGTTGCCTGAAGCGGCACTGTCGCCAATGTTCGCGTCTACTATGTAGTTCGCAGAGCTACTCATCAATCAATGTGGAATTTAGATAGAACTCACATATTTTTTGTCTTCATATAGTTATTCTACTCTAACTGATGCGTTTTCTCAGTACCCGCACTAGCTGTTCTTATTTGTGGTATGACTAGCTTTCAGCTGATGAAAAACTGATTGTGAAGATTGTTTCAACTTACGTCATTCCATCGTCTTGGTCCATGCTCGGTGATATGCAAACCATTCTTTTGGCTACGCTCATCAGTGAGCTGAAACTTTGTTGTGAGTGGTGTACGGTGGAATGGGCAACTCACTTGAACATTGCGTGAAGTCGTCTGCCTAAACGGAGCAGTGATTAACTGAATGAATGAATTATGGGCGGTAACAATTTCAAATTTAAGCTCCTCCCTTGTGAGAGTTAGATAGTGAGTAAATAATGAGAGATAAGCAGAGATTGGAACTAGCCAAGCATCTTTTTTTCTTGGAACTCTCTTGTTCTCCACCATCAGTCTTGTATCAGTCGGTCCACAAACTGTTGCGTTGTGGTAAATATGTTGAGCGGTCGGTCAAAAACAATTGGATATGATCGAACGTAGCAAATAGCAAGACAATGGTGTTCGAAGAGTGATCGAGCGCTACAGATGTCTTTCAGGGCTACGTGAAAGTACAATGTGAAGACTGTAATCTTGGTCGTTTTCAAGAAACTTCCAGTAATCCTTAGGAGATACGCGTGAAGTTCCGTGTTTTCACAACCGCTCCACAGCTGGGTCGACCGGAAGTGAAGCAGAGATCAAACTTCTAGCATGCACAGCGGTGATTGAAACATTATTCATAACGCCACACGCTCTCTGATACAAAGTACTGTTTGTGGATACTACTACATCTATGATCGGAAACAGTTCATTGGAGGATCATAGTTTCGATGACGCATTTTCAATGACGCATGTGAATCTGTCTCGACAAGCAATGAGCAGTGATGAAGCTTTGTAGAACCGCTGGATCAACCATAACGATGTTCAGAAAGTCCGTGTGGTTATTCCAACATTATTGAAGTGGAGTTCACAAAATCATTCTGAGACAAAAATGATCAAGTAACGTGAAACTTCGTTGTGAGCTTCAGATATCACCTACAATGATTCAGAATGTTTGAAGACTCACAAAACGAGGTCATGTCTGTTGGAATTTGATTCTATCTTCACCCACACTTTCCCATGTTTTCTGGACGAGCAGTTAAGCTCTTAGAACACATCTCTCTCTGGAGAGTAGAAGCTATTGAAAAATAGTACGATTAGGATGATACCCAAGTACTAAAGAACTCAAGAAACGCATATATCTTTCTCTAGAATCTGGAAGAGGAGTTGAAAACTGTCACTGTCTGTTTTTGTTTCCGGGTTCGAAACACAAAATCTAGTTTGCATCAGGCCACGTCTACTACTATTTTGTAGCTACAGACACAACTTGTGTTTGGATCGAGTCCAAGTCGCAGATAGACTCTGCTGTCTGATAGGGATCGTTAATAATTTCTCTCGTTCTTTCATATCTCTTGAGTATAAACACAGACTCTTCATGAAGCTGACGCCAGAAGAATGATTCTCAACATCACGTGGTTGACATGAAACTTTTCACTCGTAAAAGAATGTTTCACTCTTTCAAAAAACTGGTACATATGCATGTTTATTAACAAAATAGGTACATCATAAAATCATAAAATGAAACATGTACTATTGGGTCAAAATACAGTTACATGTACAAAGTTAAAATGATAGTTGAATACAACAAATATTGGAATGTTAACATACAGATGAATCACTTTCTAGAAAACTAGAGGTCAATTTTCTTGAGGTGTACGGAATGTCAAAACGATCTTTTTTTGAATGTATTTTCACCTAAAATGTAACGTACACATCAGGAGAATGATTAGGAATTTTAGTACGATCCCCCAGATAAAGGTTTAAGTTTTTCCTCAGATGGAAAATTTTATCGGATGGTAGGGGTTCAAGTTCCATTGGAACTGGGTAAATACTTCCCGGCTTCACGTAGTTGATGGGAACAGCTTTCACAAATATTTCGATAAAACTACGCCAGATGAATGTTATTTCATCTTTGGGTTCTTTTTTCTCATTGTTCACGCTTTCTCCTGGAACGTTGCGGAATATAGCCGAAACTGTTGATTCTGAAATGAGATTCATTACTCTTCGTGAGTTTTTTCATTGTACCCCTCAGTGACAACAAGTTTTAGACTACAGTAAAATAGGTGGTTATGAAAAAAGGTTCGTCAGCCACTTGAAAATTTTGAACATTGAGTTTAATAACCATCAGCTGAGAAAAGTTGTCAATGTGGACGAGATCTAACAAAACGTCTATCTCCAACAAGATCCACCGCACTAGTCACTTATATTACAGTTTTATTTTATTGACACCCTTTGACAAAAAGTGTCTACTAGACAAGAACAAGTAGAGATGACGTACCTTTTCTCTCAGTTCTGCCCTTTCCTCGTTCCTGATTCATTTCCGCATCCTTTTTCTTTTTAAGTCGTATTCCAATTGCCCATGTAATTCCCGTGAACAGAATATTTTGCCCATGTAATTCCCGTGAACAGAATATTGCCGTGAACAGAATATATATAATGCCTGTAAAAAGTAAAGTAAACTAATTCGACAGTATTTTTGTTACCTTACTCGAAAAGATTTTTCCATTTTCGAGAGACTTAAGCCCCCTTGTGTTAACACTTGATTTTGGAATCAAGTTTCTAACCTGTAATTCTCAACCTTTTCACACAACTTTGATGTGATGACTTACGTGGAAGTTGAAACATAGGAACCCTGTTGCAAAGACTATCGACACAAACAGTATCAGTTCCAGAGCAGGGAAACCTAAAAGTGATTTCGTCCAAGTGACACACTTTCAGACATACCAAACACCTCCGTCACTGTGAACATCGCTATGATCAAAATCATAGTGAGCACGCTAACTTTGGTGATAACCCGAGGAGTTCTCACCAGCCATATGCGCAGAGACAACTTTGTCATGAGGTATTGTTTGTATACCGTTGTTGATAGAGCAACAGCATCTTAAATGTTCAGTTTTTCCCGTGCTTTGTTGAATATGACTCACCAAAAAGTAAAATGGCGCTGAACAAGACTAGTAAAGCAATTTCGATTCGCTCTTGTAAGCTTTCGTAGAGAAATTCTGAAATAATGAAGTAAATTCGATGAAAAAAAAGAGTGTGTGAGAGAGAGAGAAAACTTACTTGTGCAGTGAATCAGTGCAATTTCTGTCCCAAGCATTACAGTGACTTTGATCAACTTTACAACATGATCATGTCGTATACCCGTTGACAGCTTGTAGGATTGCCATTTTGTGCTGATAATCGCAATAATACTGAAAATGCTCGTTATGCTATGTGAAGACTCTGCTTCCACAAGTAGGGAGTTGAAAGAAACTTTTCTATATAAAATGTTTCGAGGACTTTAACTCACTTGCAGATTATCAGCACTGAAAGCAGGAGTGAATAGATCTGCTCGATGTTTGTCATTATCGTTCAATTGAGTGTTTTCTGAAACATGAAAACTGGTTAAGTACGCAAGAGTTGAGAGAGTGACTGTCAAAACTTGGTGAAAGGAGTGTGGAATCTGTTTTAAATTTGTGAAGTAACTAGATGCCGCGGAACGTATCACGAGAAAAACGTGAGGCGGAATGAAAAAGAATAGTGGGACGCGGTGTACCGCACGGTTTTGGCCTGCACGGATTCTCTCTGTCTCTGACGTTGTTAGCCCACTCCTGCTTGTATCCGCCCACAGAGCGTGCTTACGTGTACAATTCTAGTGACGGAGAGAAAAGTTGGTCGGAGAGTTTAGGTTCTACGAGGCTTTGAATCAGACGCCAGTAGAAAAAAAGATGGGAAAATTCTCATGTGGTTCTTACGTCTGGGGTGGCTGAGTCTATGGGCTTATGGAAAGGTCTGGAACGTTTCTTCACGTCACAAGTCAAGGTTGCCACTTAGAAAAATGAATTGATATGTTTTTATCTATCTTTCAGATCTTTGTGAGAGAGTGTATGACATTAGAGTGAAGGAACTAGTCAAATTTTTGATCTTTGGACAAGAACCTTAAATTCAGACATAGTCAAGAGAGCTATTTTGATCAATTGAAGTTCAAATAAAACCGATAAAGTTTAGTGGGAATGCTGAAAAAAAACTGTCGAAAAGAATTGTTTAAAGAAAGGAATGTAAAACGTCACAATACTAGTTTCTACCGGGATATCTTTTCTACATCATAGTCTGATCTATTCACATGTTTGTAGTTCTAGAAGCTCAATGAAAGTAAAAATCACAAATTCAGAGCAATCTAGACAAATGCGCGTGTTCGCAAAATCAGAAATACACAGAACGACTTATACACGTCCCACTTGTTTTTGATCAGATGTATGTTTTCGTCCATCCCGCGGATTTTGACTGAATCATTGATTTTTGGCAGCTTTGAATCAGGAAATTCAGAATCAAATCATGTAACACTGTTGATACATATTAATTGTAAATTCTTAAGAATGAGCGTGGGAAAGTTTTAGAAAACTATGCAAACACAGCTTTTCTCACAATTCGAGTCAATGAGAATTGATTTTTTTTCAGTTTTCACGCTCTTTTTCTAACGCGCTGCTGTCTAATCCAATCGATCGTTGTATTTGACGTCACTACAACTCACAGAGTCAACTATGGTTTTTTTCTTTCACGAACTTCTTTACTTTTTTCAAAATACATAGAAATGTTGTGAGCAAACGTAAATGACAAAAGTTTTGTCTCCGCAAGTCGAGCCAGCTCTGACTCATTTGTGAGAGTTCAGAAAAAATAGTATATTTCGTCTATAGTTCGGCGAAGACACTTTGTTGCACCGGTAGCCTTCTAAACACAGGTCGGGATTCATTTCTTCATTGCGAAGATCCCAGAAACATAAGAGAACTTACAGTCTCGGATTTCTTGCTGATAGTCAGCTATCTTTTACACCGCATTTTCTGACGACTGAGCTTTGATCGATCAGTCTGCTCAATTTTTCTCAAATTTCTTTTCGAGCTTCATTTTTTTGAAGATGGAATGGTGTTTTTACATTCGTCTCATTTTTTTTTGTTCTTTAAAGTGGAGAATCATAGAAATGTTAGTTAAACTGTCAGGTACTGACAACTCACACCTGCAAGATCGTTTCATTCTAAACGTTCCGTTTTACTTCAGGACAGAAACCTGGTTATGTTTAAAAATTGTTCCGATTTTCAATTTTCTCATATTTCAGATTTTTCATTTACATTTTTCAAGAATTTGTAAAATTTTGTTGTGACGTCACAAAATGTTGAGTGCTTCTGTTTGTCGCCGAACAAGATATTATTTCGATGCGCTGACTGGTTAGATCTCCATTCCCTAATTCATATGTATTCCTAACTCGGAAATGATGTTCAGGAGTGAAAATGCTCTTTGAATCATGTTAACTCATAGATTCAAGTACAGTGAAATTTTCCGCGTTCTACACGATCGTCGTCGGTCGGTTTGTGAGCTGACACTATGTTCTTAGTCTCTTCGTTTTGTTTGGAAACGAAGAAGTGATACACAAAGAGAACTATTTAAGCACTCAATATGTTCAGTACCTTCTTCCCATATTTCACGGACATGGTCAAGAAACTAAAATAGATTCGGCAGAAGTTCGATTATTGTCATTTCACTACCAAAGGTGATGAATTGTGTGTTTGTTCCGGATGTGTGTCGGAGATCAAGCTTCCAATCTTCAAAATCTATTCGCCCACCTTTATTTTTTTGAACGTTTTTTTTCATTTTCTTAGTTGAGGAAAATACGATGAACCACGAGAATTTCGTCAAAAACTGATAGTACAGTTGGATTCCTCAAATATACATCTACAAAACTGTGTGATTCCATTTTTCGAATATCCACTGTCTAAGAATCGATCGACTACTGTGCTCCACAGCCCACTTCTTCTCATTAAAACGGCAGTGAAGGCCAACATCGAGCTCATTATTGCCTGGTACGGCTCAACCACTCGCCATTTCCACTTCGAGGAAAGACGAGTCATCTGTTTATCTGTAGCCTTTGCTGCGAGACAGAAGGGGTGATGATAATGAAAACCCAAGAGATTGGGTCAGCCATGGAATCCGTGTTCACATAGCTTCCACCAAAACATTCTAGCTTTCTGAAAATATCATCGAATCTAATGATTCATCAAGGGAGGAACGATTCCCAGAGTTGATGATAATGTTGCGTCTTAACGTACGTCTCAGAGGGATTTTCCGAGTCGACTAGTGACGTGTGTTCAAGAAAAACGTCATTGTGAAATCAGATTCTATGAAATAACTCAAGGACTATATACTGTTTGTTTGAAATACAGTATCTAGGCGAACTTTCAAAAATGGAACTGAGCTTTTCTGGACCGGGTGACTTCTAAAGCATTCAATTCAGTCTTTCGAGAGATTTTTGTCTTCTCGGCAATATGTTGGAGAGAAATTAACCTTGAATTGTAATCGCATATGGAATTCCACATTTCAGCAAATTCAGTGGAAGTTTGGCGTATTAGTAAATTTCGGTTTAGGCTTTTCCATTTTAGTTGGAAATTGGCGATCAAGAAGAAAACTGGACTTCTTGGATGCCAACCTTCAGTTGCGCTTACTATTTCGACGAAATTAAAAAAAAAAGTCGATTTTCATGAAGAGCTACAGAACACATTTTCTGACAATAATTTGATATTTCAACGGTTTTTCTCGTTTATTTCTAAATTTAGAGTTTCATTTCCAATGTTTTCAAAAAGAGTATTGGAATTGTGACTGAATGAACCTGGGTTTAAAAAAATGAAGCCATAATTAAAGCTATTTGAAAAATGCAAATTTAGGCGGCGAGATAGAACGCAAAAAGAGGAGGGTGCTAAAGAAAGCAGATGGTGGGGTTATACGCTGTGTTGTCAATCGAGTGGACAGGCTTGTAGATTTACGCTGCCTCAATCTATATTCTTTTTATTTTCAGCGTCTTTAGCTTTTTTCGAGCTTATTTTTCGATATTTGCCATGTGAATTATTTCAAAAAATCATTTGGTGGATACTCTAAACGTTTTTCTATGAGTTAACATCCTTTATACTATTTGAGATTGTTATTTAAGACATTTAAAAAATGGAAAATAACTGAGTAATACTCACAGTCATATTTTTCTTCCGATATTAATGAGATGGCTCGATTTTTTTAAAAGTCGGAAAATTGCGAATGAACGAGGGTGAATATAACCTAAGAGCTTCGATGAAGCCATGGAGAAGACAGGGAGAGGGTTAAACCAATGAATTTTTACATATAAAATTTATCTCTATTGCAGTCCATATTGAGTTAAATATTGGCGGAATATCTTTGAACATAATTTTCGGATCTGACTAGAACTCAAAAATTCCTACACAAACAAATACCCTTTTTTTAAATTGTTTCGCATTGGAAATTCATTTTCGACTGTTCTCAAAAAATGCAAAATTTGACTCTAATTTAGGGCAAAAACATACGTCACAGCGTAATTCCTGAACGTGAAAGTACATAATTCCACAAAGTTATAGCGCGTGTTTTGATCTTTTTTTTAATTGCTTCAAGCTCCATACCGTCTGAGTTAATGACTCATTGTTTACGGTCTCTTTTTTTGCAGAAACTGAGTCCCACTGGTCACTTAATTAAGACTTAGCCCCCGCTTGACGTAAACTATACTCGAATGATCATCTTATCTGCCCACTCATAATTACCAAGGGAATGCACAAAGTTTTTTTAGACCCTTAGTGAGTAACGTGACATTTTACACGCGTGAAAATTAAAGACTACCGTTTTCGTGCGGCGACTTGTTTACGACTAGGGTTTGTGAACTAGGATTGTTGACACCAGGGGATGTTCATCACCCCACCAAAAATAAGAAGCACAATTTAAGTGCTCTATGCTCTAATGAGAAAAAAACATCAAACGCGGTTTGGGAACTTCTGTTCTTGAAGTACGAAACTGGTATGCACAAACATTTCGAGAAAACTGGAACAGAAACGGGGGTGATGATTTATTTTGAAAATAAGAAAATCAGAAGAAGAAAATACAATTTTCAATGATTGTTGTTTTCAAAAGAAACAGCATCTTCGAGCCGGTTCCGGCTTCACGACCTCGATCTCCATCTGCTCTACGTGATGTGGAGCTTCTGGAGTCTTCTTGGACGATGCTTCAGGTATTTGAGAGGTGACGTCGTCGTATTCTGGATAACTTTGGGTATGTCCTATCGGGTTGAGGTAGATGTTGTCAGAAATTTCCGGAGTGTTTTTGTTTGATGTGTCAGGGTTGGGGTACATGCTATCATCAGATCGTGGACGAGGTTCGGACAATAATCCCAAGATGTCGTGAATGCTGTTTCCGGATTTCGGGATGACCTCGACCGATGCTCTCAGATTGTCGTAGACGCTGCCACCAGATTCTGAAGAATCTCCAGAAGGTGCTTCCAAGATGTTGCAGACACCGTTTTCAGTTTCTGGAGTTTTCACAGGCGATTTTCTATTGTTGTCGTGAATGCACCCGTCAGATTCTGGACTTTCGTTCCTTATTCGCGAAATCGTCTTCTTGCATTCGTCAGTACAGTATCCAAATGATGAGAAACATCGACAGATCGGTTTGAATCTGAAACATTGAAATATATAGAAATTTGATGCATTTTTTTGAGCTTTTTTCAAGAGTTTAACGCAAGAATTTGTTTATTAAATATACAAAAACCTTTCTAATTGCTCTGAAATGATATTTTCAGAAGAAACGTGATGAAATTCAATTTTTCGTACTTTAGTGGTCATTTTTGTTAGGCTTTTTTGTACTGTAAAAATGTTAGACGTTGTTCTAGACCTAGTATCTATTACATTTTCATTGTGCTCAATCACATAATTGTATATTTTTCATTTCTACATCAAACAACAGAGAACTAGCATCAAAGTCTTTTTTTTCGGAAAACTATTGCCTCATACACAGTCATGACGTCGCCCACGTATGAGTTCCAGACGCTGACGGAAGTCGCGTCCTGGGATTCCCACTGTTCAATTAGACAATGAGTCATCATTAACAGGAAGCTTATGGATACTAGAAACCGAGTCTCATTCTGCTTGTGCATTGGTTTCAGTATCATGAGTAACCAACCAATTCAATGAGAAGCTAACTAACAGGATACTTTACATTGTATCTGATTCTTCTCGAGATCTTAAATTGAAGCCGTCATAAAGCTGATCTTTCAAGCTATGCCCGTGCACCTGTAAATAAACGTTTTGGAATATCTTATTTTTTTTTTTCTCTATCAACTCAGTTTTAATTCTTGATGAGAATCTGACTTCTTGAACTCTGTTCAAATACCAGTCATGCAAACTCTCTGCAGACAAAATAACTATGATCTGTCAACGTCTGGTCGCAGTAGAGATCAGGTACGTGTCATCTCCCCGGAGACCCAGTTGTTTACGGAAAATTACTCATTCTTCGGAGCAGAAAGTTATTCTGGTCAGGAATGGAATATTTGGTCAGATTCAATCCGGATAATTAGTCCCGTGTGGATAGGACTGTGTGCTGTCAAAACAACTATGAGCAAGCTTTACAGCTTTAAAACAAGGGGTTTTCATCTTATATCAAATCTTAAAACGATTTTATCTGCCAGTCTGTTTTAAAGGATCCCATTGACAGCTGGACACAAGCGGTTGTCAGTAACGTTGTTGGAAGTCTTATTTAGCAAAAAAAGACAGATACCGAGAAATTCAGACCAAAAGGTGGCTGTTGCCGGTCGTACACTAAAATGTGCAATCTCTTAGTTTAGGAAATATTATTGTTCCTCAAGTAAGGCAGGTTCTGATGATGTGCTGGTACATTCTAACAAAATATTTCGTTTTTTTGAGTTTCAAAACTTGCAGTGTTTCATCTTCTTTTAATTCTTCCTCAGAATCCGTATCTGAAGATTCTTCACTCTCATATGACTCAGCGAATGATATACTATCGTCATCAGACAGTGCCTAGAACACGGAATGATCACGTAAACAACTGAGATACCTGTTCGTCGTTTGGCTCTATCATATTAACGGGCTCATTCACGGATCCATCCGAGTCGATGTCAAGTACTTCTCCAGAATGTTCGCGTACAGGCCCAGATATGGGTTCTATTGAGAGATTCATTAATGGCAGTATGATGTCGGCAGAAACTGGAATACTTTTTTTTAACGTTCAGCAATAAATCGGCTCTTGGCCAAAATCCTTCTTTTCCTAAGAATATAAAAAAAGATTTCAGATCTTAACAACACTGGAAACTGTGAACAGAACAAAGTATTTTTTTATAGACTGGACCATTTATGTCATAGACCATTTTCTTCATGATGGAATATCCTCACCTCTTCTTTTTTTCAAATCAGGCTCTCCATCCGAATCTTCGCGTCTTTTAAAAGGTTCCATCTGAATGCCCAAAGTCAAATTTTATGCAGATTTTATTGAGAATAATCGTCTTTGTTCTCATTCAGCTATGACAAATCGAGAGAGAAGAATTGACAAGATGAGATTCTATTTTTCTCTTTGAATTACTGTGATAATCGATAGGAGCGGTAAATACCGCTACAGTTGCAGATAAACTGAAAGAATTGTGTCTGAATGGATTGTCGAGATTCTCGACTGTTTCTAGAATCACAAGTTTCAATGAACTACTCACAAAATAATTAAAAACAAACCCACAAACAGGAATGTTTAGTGTTTAATTAAGAAGCAACCCTCATACCTTGCCACACGGCGTATGCTCTACCTTCCCACAATAAAAGACATTGTTAATGACTTTTTAGAATAGGTAACACTGTACATTAATTTTCATCTATCTATATAAAAACTGCATAATAAAACTGAGGGGAGACACGTATCATGGGAAAGTAACCGTATGAGGGGGAAGGTATTGGTAAGGTGTGAAAGAAATGGGGGAGGGAACTTTAGTGAGGAGCTTCCTGCATCTCGCTACTCTTGTCCTTGTACAGGTTGTGTACGTCGTCGGCTGAGAGACGTCTCTGCTTGGATTCGGTACGTGACATCTTGGCGAAGCACATTCTAGCCTTGAGCTGTTCGAGAGAGTACCCTTTCTGAAATTACATACGTGAAAAGTTGAAATTTGTCTACTACAAAATTTACATTTCACATCAGCTACCTGAAAACCATTCCTGATAACTCCTAATTTTCTTATCTCAAAATTGGAAGAAATATATCTTTGTCACAGTTGAACTGGACAATATCCAGTTGTTTCTTTTGATAAACCGGGCAATTTCCATGACGCCGTGCTACAAAGACGGGAGTGAGGAATTTGACACCCCATAAAATGCGTAATTTAACAGTGTACTTGGGTATCCAAGAGTTGGCTCTTCACAAAAGTTGTTCTCCCAACCTAACCTAAGCTTATTATAAAAGGAAATAACTGTTGGCTGCATATTGCAGATTGAGATTAATACATGACGTCATGAACACGGGTTTTTACAGTGTGTCAAATTCCTCACTCCCGTCGTTCTAGGACTCCGTATTTCCATGTGTTCGTTGTATTAAATAATTTTCTAAAAGAATTCAGTTTATACTCACTTCATTATCCTTGAACAAGGTAGCGAGATCAGCAGAGAGCTTGGAGAACGAGTAGTCACGTGGTTCGTCGTTCACAGACTGAAATTCGATTGATTTCATTTATAACTGCACACGTCAACTCACCAAACTTCTAGTCTCCTGCTTGAGGTTCCTCATGTGTGGTGGAAGACTTGAAAGAACCATTGATGATTGAGGCTGCGTAGGCTCTGTAATTCAGCGAATGGAGCATAATTCTAGTTTTGTCATTAAAACTGAACAGTATTGTTTTTTTCAGTCGTTTAAACTGATTTCGATCAGTATTGAAATGTGCTATTCCTGAGAAAATTTCTTTGAGTATATAAAACAATTTTCTAGATAAAAGAGTTTACTTCGGAGAACAGAACAAACCATCAAAGACGTCGTCGTCGAGCTCTTCGTCAAGAACAAGAAGTGACCGCAATTCTTTCTTGAGCTTGGTATGCGTGAGGTTAGATGGACCAACGTGCTCCGTTTTCAGCGACGAGCCCGTTGGCTTGGACTCCGATGATGACAGTTCAAGAGCTTCCATTTGCTTGACCATGGCTTGCTCGGCTGACTCAGGGTCGGACATGCTTATTGAATGACAATAGTAGTGAATGAGATGGCCAAGTGAATTCTTGTAGTAAACAAGTGCAGTTCAGTCTTGGTTCGCGCGTTATGCATGGTGGTCAAAACGTTGTCTCGCGCGATCTGTCAAATCAGTCATTGGTAATTCTTTTTCAATTTTCATAGAATATTGAGTGATAAAACAAATTACTCTGCGTTTGCAAAATCAGTTGTTCTATGGGAAACATTATCATTGATAATTTCTCAAACTCAATGAATACCATCATCGAAATGTTCACTTTCAATTGTTTTCCTTTGATGTCTGGCCTAGTTTGACTATTTTCTAATACATTCGTCTTGTGTTCTATGGGGATTCTGATACTTAACAGTAGAAAAAACGTCAGTGATCGATTTCTTGATTTTTTTTGTAATAAAACCGGAAACGAAGTGTATTATGTAGCTGTTTGTTTTTCCAGGAGTACGGATTCGATCCCTCACACTGGGCTCCCTTATTCACACTGTGTAAACTGTCTTTTGCCTGCTTCCACACATGATAAACATCAACAAGACGTACAAGTTATAGATGTTATAGATTTTTCTATTTTCAGAACACCTTTGAACGGTTCCCTTTTCTTGAAAATATACTTCCATCCATTCCATAGTAACTCTTTTTTCAAACTTCTATCCTGAATGGGTTTTTTGATATTCTTCAAAGAATTTGTTTTTTAAAATCCAAACTGTCTCGGAATGAAGACGGTCATAAGAACCTACAATTTGCATAAAAAATTGAAGAAAAAACTAACAAAAACTCACAAAATTCAATAAGTGATGAATTCGAGTGCTTCATCTGAGAAAACATTAGCATTGTCGGAATGAATCTTTCATTGCACAATGCATCATATTTAACACATCCAACACATGTTTTTTTTTCAGAAACGGGTTAATACTAAACTTGTTTAACTTTCAGAAACATAGGAACAGTGACGTACACAAACTCTGAAACAAAGATTGCCGGCATTTTTTGAAGTCGACTTGCGCAACAGAGAAACTTCCTGTGAATTCCAAAGTCATGAGTTGAACCAGTCTGACAGGGATACGATAGTAAGAATAACATCTACTCTCACTCAGAAAACAAACCGTAATATTTCTTCAGAAATTATCATTCAGGCAGAATAAAACACGTTTGAAATATTGAATGAACATGCATATGTATATTCCATATTTATTTGAAACACCTCACTGATAAGAAAATAAACTGTACCTTTACGTCTTCAAACTTCGTAGGACACTGCTGTACATGAGAACGATTGAGACGAGGGGATCGATTATAGCAAGTTGTTGGGTGCTCTTCTCTGACATCGTCGACAAAGTTATCGAAAGTGTGCTCACGACAATGCTACAAACTCGTCTTGAAGCTTTTCATTCACAGCTGGTTCGGCTCAGGTGGTACCGAATTTTCGATCATGATCGAGGCTAGCGAGCACACAACCCTATACATCATGCCACCCTGGTATGCTTCATGTCTATCATGTACGGCAACATGCGAGAAGAAGTTCGAATATTGTGTTCTGTAGGTCGTTTGTGAAAAAAGTGACGAAAAATCAGGAAGAAGCACAAGATGGATTTATTTCTAACCTGAAGACCACCGTGATGTTTAAGATCTTATCATGTTAAAATCTTAGTTGTGACTTTTTTCATTTGTACATACAAAGTGTGAAGGTTCACCGTTTCATAACTCCTAAATCCCTCTGTTTTATTTCTAACTCCTCCGTTTTATTTCTAACCTGAAGACCACCGTGATGTTAAAGATTTTTTCCATGTTAAAATCTTAGTTGTGACTTTTTTCATATGTGCATACAATGTGCGAAGGTTCACCGTTTCATAACTCCTAAATCACGTGTTGCGACTTAACTCTGGTGTCCAGTTACCGTAATCTTAAGATACGAGTTGGATCTCAATACAAAAGACGGCAGCACATGTGGAGAGAGTCTGTCTAACAATACTTGCATTCAAAGTGCCGACCGAGCTTGTGAAAGACCATGTCAAACTCGCTTCATTGTTCGCAACTCAAGCCCAATCTTTTGAAGGTACCGCCAGTTTTGAATTCACATGTGTCTTCGATAGAGAATTACGGTAGCTGTATACTATTGAGTAAGACCAATTGCGAATTCCACAAGTTTGTTAAGCAGACTACTTATCTATGTTTTCGAACTTGCTGAAAACGATAGAAACAGTTTTGAAATTAGATCATTTGTCGTTTTGCTTCAATATGTATGAGACGTTTTACGAGAAAATCGACCAGAAAGTGCGCTAGGCTCATCGTGGACCGTTTGTTCTCAAATTTTGTTTACTAGTAGTTTTTGATGGGCTGAACCCAAATATGTCAGTTTTGTTTTGTTTGGTCCTACCAGTGCCATGCAGTACTGCCCCAAAAATGGCGTTTTTCAACTTTCAGACAATCGTAACATCTTCAAAAAACATACAATAACAACGATATTACAAGAAGGTATTTGTAGCATCATGTTGAATCGATCTCTATAAATTTTTTTGAAAGTTATCGATTGATTTTTGCGAATTACATTTCTGCTCATAATTTTTTTTGTAATCACATAGGGTACTTGATTTTTTTTCAGTGGATAGAGAAAAAAGATTTTCTCAGAATGATCACAAAAAATAAAATTTTTAGTTAACTATACGATAAGTTATTGGTCATTGAAAAAAATATTTTCCGTTTCTTTCCTTCAGAATGACTTTTTCAACAATTTTAATTCTTCAAATGTATTTTCTCACCAAAAAATGGTATAATACCAAAATTCAGAACGAAAATCATCATAGTTTCCGAGATACGGTACTCATTTTTTCGTTATTCGACAAGTTCAGACACTTCTATCTTAGACACAAATTTGAAAAAATTTCATTTTTCTTTTTTTGTAGTTATTAACAAACCTAGATCTTCAACTTGACTCTATTCGTTTTGTATCCCGTCGAAAATTTAAAAAGTTCTAACCGATTTAGAAGACCTTATGAAATCACCGGTTCATCATCTTTTTTGTACTCTCAAAATCAAAAATTTCACACTTTCCCAATACGATATTGTTCAATCAGTTTGTTTTTTGGAAATTTGAATTTTTCAGTAAAAAATACCTGATCTTGTTCTTGAAACTGAAATTATGTGAAAAACTAATGAATTCCTATTTCAAAGTTAGTTTCAAACCCTGAAACTATTATAAAAATGTGCAAATTTGTTTTCTGATCCGAAATGACTATGAAATCATGAAAATTGATCAAAAATGAGCTGAAATAAACAAAAAACATGGTAGGGACCGCTCAGAAAAGAAAATAAAGACCGAGGACGATTACTGTAGGCGCGCTCTTCCTGTTCTCACTTCTTTTTATTTCGGCTGGTTTTCTGTGTTTTTTGTCCATTTCAGCTCATTCTTGATCAATTCACATGATTTAAGAGTTATTTCGGATCAGAAAATAAATTTGCACAAATTGATAAAAGCTTCAAGATTCGAAACTGATTTTGGAATAGGAATTTATCACTTTTTCACATAACTTCAGTTTTAAAAACTAAGATCAGGTATTTTTTACTGAAAAATTCAAATTTTCAAAAAACTAACTGATTGAACAAAATCGTATTGAGAAAACGTTAAATTTTCAATTTTGAAGGTACAAAAAAGATGATTAACCTGTGATTTCATAGGGTCTCCTAAATCGGTTATAACTTTTTCAATTTTTGACGGGATACAAAACGATTGAAGTCAGGTTGAAGATCTAGGTTTGTTTATGATTACGACAAAAGAAAAATGGAATTTTTTCAAAGTTGTGTCTAAACTTGTCGAATGACGAAAAAAACGAGTACCGTATCTCGGGAACTGTGATGATTTTCGTTCTGAATTTTGTTACTATACCATTTTCTGGTGAAAAAATACATTTGGACAGTTAAAATTGTCGAATAAGTCATTTTGAAAGGTAGAAACAGAAAATATTTTTTCAGTGGCTGTTTTTGGTCAATTCTCTGTCTCGTATACAGTTTTCGGCCAAGCAAGTTTTTTTCGAGAATATTTAATGACAGTATTTTCTTGAAAAAAAACATACTTATATGAATGATCAAAGTGATATTCACGAAACTTTTTAATTGAAGTTGTGTAAATAGATGATCATTGTGAATTTACTTTCTTCATAGATGTACGGAGAGAAAAAGCATAACCCGCTACTGTATGCCACTGCATGAAAATGTTTTATTCCATTGCTACAAAACCACTGACGGATTACAAATCTGCTCTTGTACTGGGGCTTTTGAAAACTTTTGACAGCAAGTTCATAGTAGACGAAACCTCGAAAAAAACAAGGTTCATGTGGTAAATGACATTTACGACAGCGAGGAACATCATTCATTCACTCTCAGGCTGTATTTTGACTTTGAAGTAATCTTTTCTGTTTCCGTGGAAAAATACTCAAGGAAAAATGACAGCAAAAAATGAGACCATTGATATCTTGAAAACTGATTCTTGCTTTTCGAGATTCCAACATTTTTACCTCGTAGGTCACTTAAAGCGATTGAACTCCCGCCTGAATGGTGCTGAGTGAGAATGCAGCCAAAAAGACCAGTCGAAAAAAAAACTCCGTTGTTCAAATTATATAATGATAGGAGAAACCAAAGTTTCATAGAGTGATGCCATTATACAGCTAATCAATCTTTGTCACCAAAATAAGAATAAAAATTTGACAGTGATAGTTTTCTTGAAGATACTTACCTGCTTGAAATGCAGTCACAGTGTTCTCTTGACGAATCTACGTTAAAAACTGGTTGTGTGTATGAATATTGCAGAACGGTTTCCCACCGCGTGTGATCACAATGTTGCTACAACCTCTCATGAAGATATCTATTAACAGCTGTAGCACCGAACGTTTGTGCATGGACGAGGCGGGCGTACAACATGATTTTATCATGTACAGCGATAAGCAAGCGAGAGTTCACATGCTGTGTTCTGTAGGCTGTTTGTGAGAAGAGCTACAAAAATTTCAAATGCAATAAATAATGGTTTAGTTCCTAACCTGAAGGCCACCGTGTCGTTTAAGATTTTTGCCATGTGAACAACCTCATTTGAGTTTCCTCAGTTATATGAAGGTTCACCGTTTCCTAAATCACATGTTGCGACTTAAATCAAATTCCCAGTTACAGTACTTCAGATAAAAGTTGGATCTCAATACAAAAGACGGCAGCACATGTGGAGAGAGTCCGTCTAACAATACTTGCATTCAAAGTGCCGACCGCGCTTGTGAAAGATCTTGTCAAACTCCTTCCATTGTACGCAACTCAAGCCCAATCTTTTGAAGGTACCGCCAGTTTTGAATTCACATGTGTCTTTGATAGAAAATTACGGTAGCTGTATACTTTTGGGTAAGACCAATTGAGAATTCTACAAGTTCGTTGTACAGACTACTTTTCTAGGTTTTCGAACTTGCTGAAAACGATAGAAACAGTTTTGAATTTAGATCATTTGTCATTTTGCAACTCAAACCCGATCTCTCGAAGGTACCGCCAACTTTCAATTCACATGTGTGTCCGGAGTACTACGGTAGCTGTTTACTACATAGAAAATGTTTTTGAATAGTTTGCTAGGTGCAGAAAGGTCAAATTGAGGACATGATTCATAGCTAATGCACATTCATTTGACATTATTGCTGTGTTCAGCGACAAGTATTACAGCAAACAGTGTTTTATTTAAGTGACGTCAGAAACTCAAAAGCAGTTTCTCTAAAAACAGTTTTCTCACAAATAAATTTTCCAAAAACTTTGAAGAAATCATTTGGAAAATCGTGAATGTCTCTCAGCGATGACATACAGTAGCGTTCAAAAGTTTAGAAAGTTTTTATTTTCGGCCATAACTCTTGTCACACCTCACCTATCGGTCTGATTTTTTGAATGGTAATACTTCAAACATTATTACATCTTATGTCAAAACGAAATCAAATCAGACCAAAAGAGAAAAAAAATAAAAAAAATTATTCTCAGACACTATAAAAAACACATTTTCCACAAACTCAAAAACATAATGGTAAACGGTTGTAACAATTCAAATCGATAAGGAATGAACATCAAAACATTATTAAAACCTTAATACTTAGTGGCATAACCAAAATTATCAATGACGGCTCTACATCTTCTCGGCATGCTCTCAATCAAGTTCTCCAACTTGACTCGCGGAATTTTTTTCCACTCTTCTTGTAAAACCGCGTATTTTTGCGCGGCATTGGATGTGTAATGGCCGGAAACGCGTCTCTCGAGTTCTTCTCATAAGTGCTCTATAGGGTTGAGGTCTGGAGACTGACTGGGCCACGGAAGAACATCGATAGCCTCATCCTGGAGACATTCGCGAACAAGACGGCTAGTGTGTTTCGGGTCGTTATCTTGTTGAAACACCCAACCAATCGGCATGTTGGCACCAGCAAATGGTACGAGAACATTAACAATAATATCCTTGTAGTCATTGGCATTCATTTTGCCCTGAATCCAGTGCAATGGGCCAACGCCGTCGTAACTAAACGAACCCCACAACATGACGCTACCGCCACCGTGCTTCATCGTGGGCAATTGGTACCTAGAACTGAACCGGCTGTTGATTGGCCTTCTGACATACTTAATGCCATCGGAACCAAACAAACAAAACTTACTTTCATCGGAAAAAAGGATTTTCCTCCAGTCGTGGACGGTCCAGCTCAAATGGTCTTTTGCCCACTCAACTCTAGCCTTTCTGTTTTTCTCAGAAATCATTGGCTTCTTACAAGGACGTCTTCCAAATAACCCAGCAGCTCTTAGACGACGTTTGACTGTAGAAACAGAGACTCTGGCAACGTTTCCAGCGACCATATCCTTCTTGATGTCTTCTCCGGTCAGACGCGGATTGAGACGTGAATGGCGAACAATCAGTGCGTCGTCTCTTGCTGTCGTCTTCCGTGGCCGTCCTGATCTTGGCAACACTCCAAAAACTCCAAACTTTCGGAATCTTTTCAAAATTCGGGATACAGTGGTTTCGTGAACTTGAAATACTCGTGCAACTTGATTCTGTCGTATTCCTGACAGGACAGCATCGATGATCAGTTTCTGCTGGTCGGTGGGCACTTCTTTTCCTTTTCCCATTACTTAAAAAGTATTGTTAATAGTATAGAAAGAAAAAAGTACAAAAAATCGGGAAAAAACCTTCAAAAAAAATAAAAAAAAAAGAAAGTGAAAAATCAGTTCAAAAGTCGCAGTTTCGTAAAAACGCTGTAGATCAAAATTTAGCTACAGTAATCCTGATTTTTTTTTCAAAATTAGATTTCTCATGAGTTGATGTGTTCTCCGACAAAAAATCATGTCGATTGGTTAAGTTTGACAAGAGTTATGACCAAAAATAAAAACTTTCTAAACTTTTGAACGCTACTGTACATCTGGATACTGTGATGATTCATGGCCCTTTGTCTCTCTCTGCAATGTTTATCTTTCACAGCGCGCGAGCTGCGCTGTCTAACATGTGAAAATATGCTTCGGTATTAGGGACTATCCAATACTCCCTGAAACTTACATGTAGATTTGATGGTCTATAGTCATAGTGAAGGATGAATATCACTGGAATGACTTGCGTAATTTCATAGAATGTCCTAATGGAAGGGACACTTGACTGTTTCAACCTGAAATTTTATTATGTTAGGACCAATCAGTCATTGGGAAATGGGATGAATGGTACGAATCAAACGTTTGGACAAATTGGACTTGAATATTTTCCACATGTTTTGAAAAAAACTTCTTTTCTGCGATTTTTGATTCGGAAACTTTTTGTGAAACATGATGAAGAGGACTACGGTAAAACCCATGGGGTGCTACTGCGGAGCTAGCAGGATATTTGTGGGCTTTCGAGGTACTGTCGTGTTCGTGAGTTGTCCCGGTTCCAAGAAGAATAAGATGCCCTTGATATTCATAACTAACTCATCTGGAAGAAAAGCACAAGTCAAACTTGTCCGATGCGTGACGTTAAGACTCTCTACGCTATCCACAACAAAAAATATCTCGCGGTTTTTGAAAACTGCCAAAATCAGTTTCCCACCATTTGGAAAATATGACATTTGATACGCGGCCGCGTTTTGTGATTCAGAGGTGTACGTGCGGCATGCGTTTTGAACCGGACACGGTGCTTGCCCTTTTAGCGCTCAAATTCAAATTTTTGCACTTTTGCCGATGTGGTTGTAACATGGACACATGTTTCTCGAAGTGGGCGCGAACCAACTTTGATGAGTTCATGACATTCGACTTGGCGACTGACAGTGAGTAATGGGTTCTAACCATCTTGAGCTAAGAATTTTGAATTTTTCTGCTTTAAAATGGACATCTTACAATATCAAAACCACCCAAACTTTGGGGTTTCACTTTTTCTAGTTCAAGATGCATTAATTACAGAAAAATTAAGGTACAATTGTTTTTGACTTCATAATCGTCTCTCGAAAGAATAAGGACAAGTTCTCACTTTTTCAAATCTCTTTCTGAACCAAAGAATCGGGATAGTCAGTTACTCCTGTGCTATTTACACACAAACAAAGAAACCTCGTGCCCTCCGTCCATTACGAAACGTCAAAACATTACTATAAACATTGTATCATCTCGCCGACATGTCTTGATTGCGACGCTTCCTTTTGCGCTAGATGTCTTATTTTCATTTTTTCCATATGTTTCTATATATCATTCATCCAAGAAAAACAGAGAGATATAGCGAAAAAAAGTAAAAAGGAGATAGAGAAAGTAAGAGAGAGATAGAGTTAGAGAGAAAAAGAGAAAGAGAAAATAAGTGACAGAGAGAGATAAGTCAAAATCCCTACTCTCGAATCAGTTTGTCGTTCAAGATTTCAATATGTTTTGAAAACAACTTGGCATACGCATCTGGTCCGAATTC
>OZ022249.1:14643351-14690851 GCA_963978915.1 Caenorhabditis parvicauda | reverse complement strand
TTTTTAGGTATCAATAATGGGTCTTTTACAATTTTTAGGTATCAATAATGGGTCTTTTTGAGAACCAATGATGGCAGCGTTTGAAAAATAAATTGGAAAAATCATTTGCCCAAATTATTTTTAAGGAAGTCTGGGTTAAATATGTACATGCTACTTGGAAAAATAATTTGGGCAAATAATATTGGGCAGATTTTGTTTGTAACGCGTGCCCTCTTTTTGTGCCACCATTTAAATTGTATAAGAAAACCCAGCTTTGACTTTCCAGTGGTAGTGCTCCGACAACATCTTCAGCAATGAGTAGATCTACAGTGTCCGGTGTGTTGTTCCACTTATTGTCAGTGTTGTCCGATGGTACTGATCTGAAAATTTCTTTTGGGCTCTGTTACAATTTTTAGGTATCAATAATGGGTCTTTTTGAGAACCAATGATGGCAGCGTTTACAAAAAAATGCTCAAAATTATTTGAAAAATCAATTTTAAGGAAGTCTGGATTAAATATGTACATGCTACTTGGAAAAATAATTTGGGCAAATAATATTGGGCAGATTTTGTTTGTAACGCGTGCCCTCTTTTTGTGCCACCATTTAAATCGTATAAGAAAACCCAGCTTTGACTATCCAGTGGTAGTGCTCCGACAACATCTTCAGCAATGAGTAGATCTACAGTGTCCGGTGTGTTGTTCCACCTTATTGTCAGTGTTGTCCGATGGTTTGATCTGAAAATTTCTTTTGGGCTCTGTTACAATTTTTAGGTATCAATAATGGGTCTTTTTGAGAACCAATGATGGCAGCGTTTGAAAAATGCTCAAAATTGGAAAAATCAATTTTAAGGAAGTCTGGGTTAAATATGTACATGCTACTTGGAAAAATAATTTGGGCAAATAATATTGGGCAGATTTTGTTTGTAACGCGTGCCCTCTTTTTGTGCCACCATTTAAATTGTATAAGAAAACCCAGCTTTGACTGTCCAGTGGTAGTGCTCCGACAACATCTTCAGCAATGAGTAGATCTACAGTGTCCGGTGACACTGTTGTTCCACCTTATTGTCAGTGTTGTCCGATGGTTTGATCTGAAAATTTCTTTTGGGCTCTGTTACAATTTTTAGGTATCAATAATGGGTCTTTTTGAGAACCAATGATGGCAGCGTTTACAAAAATAAATCTGCCCAAAATTATTTGAAAAATCAATTTTCCAAGAAGTCTGATTAAATATGTACATGCTACTTAAAAATAATTTGGGCAACATGATATTGGGCAATTTATTTTTCAAACGCTGCCATCATTGGTTCTCAAAAAGACCCATTATTGATACGTAAATAATTGTAAAGACCCAGCTTTGACTTTCCAGTGGTAGTGCTCCGACAACATCTTCAGCAATGAGTAGATCTACAGTGTCCGGTGTGTTGTTCCACCTTATTGTCAGTGTTGTCCGATGGCGATCTGAAAATTTCTTTTGGGCTCTGTTACAATTTTTAGGTATCAATAATGGGTCTTTTTGAGAACCAATGATGGCAGCGTTTGAAAAATAAATTGGAAAAATCATGTTGCCCAAATTATTTTAAGGAAGTCTGGTTAAATATGTACATGCTACTTGGAAAATAATTTGGGCAAATAATATTGGGCAGATTTTGTTTGTAACGCGTGCCCTCTTTTTGTGCCACCATTTAAATCGTATAAGAAAACCCAGCTTTGACTATCCAGTGGTAGTGCTCCGACAACATCTTCAGCAATGAGTAGATCTACAGTGTCCGGTGTGTTGTTCCACTTATTGTCAGTGTTGTCCGATGGTACGATCTGAACATTTCTTTTGGGCTCTGTTACAATTTTTTAGGTATCAATAATGGGTCTTTTTGAGAACCAATGATGGCAGCGTTTGAAAAATAAATTGGAAAAATCATTTTTAAGGAAGTCTGGATTAAATATGTACATGCTACTTGGAAAAATAATTTGGGCAAATAATATTGGGCAGATTTTGTTTGTAACGCGTGCCCTCTTTTTGTGCCACCATTTAAATCGTATAAGAAAACCCAGCTTTGACTATCCAGTGGTAGTGCTCCGACAACATCTTCAGCAATGAGTAGATCTACAGTGTCCGGTGTGTTGTTCCACCTTATTGTCAGTGTTGTCCGATGGTACGATCTGAAAATTTCTTTTGGGCTTTTCAATTTTTACGTATCAATAATGGTCTTTTTGAGAACCAATGATGGCAGCGTTTGACAAAAAAATTGGAAAAATTATTTGCCCAAATTATTTTAAGGAAGTCTGCATTAAATATGTACATGCTACTTGGAAAAATAATTTGGGCAAATAATTTTTCCAATTTTGTTTGTAACGCGTGCCCTCTTTTTGTGCCACCATTTAAATACGTATAAGAAAACCCAGCTTTGACTTTCCAGTGGTAGTGCTCCGACAACATCTTCAGCAATGAGTAGATCTACAGTGTCCGGTGTGTTGTTCCACCTTATTGTCAGTGTTGTCCGATGGTTTGATCTGAAAATTTCTTTTGGGCTCTGTTACAATTTTTACGTATCAATAATGGGTCTTTTTGAGAACCAATGATGGCAGCGTTTGAAAAATAAATTGGAAAAATCATGTTGAAAAATCAATTTTAAGGAAGTCATGGATTAAATATGTACATGCTACTTGGAAAAATAATTTGGGCAAATAATATTGGGCAGATTTTGTTTGTAACGCGTGCCCTCTTTTTGTGCCACCATTTAAATCGTATAAGAAAACCCAGCTTTGACTATCCAGTGGTAGTGCTCGGACAACATCTTCAGCAATGAGTAGATCTACAGTGTCCGGTGTGTTGTTCCACCTTATTGTCAGTGTTGTCCGATGGTTTGATCTGAAAATTTCTTTTGGGCTCTGTTACAATTTTTTAGGTATCAATAATGGGTCTTTTTGAGAACCAATGATGGCAGCGTTTGACAAAAAAATTGCCCAAAATCATGTTGAAAAATCAATTTTAAGGAAGTCTGGATTAAATATGTACATGCTACTTGGAAAAATAATTTGGGCAAATAATATTGGGCAGATTTTGTTTGTAACGCGTGCCCTCTTTTTGTGCCACCATTTAAATCGTATAAGAAAACCCAGCTTTGACTATCCAGTGGTAGTGCTCCGACAACATCTTCAGCAATGAGTAGATCTACAGTGTCCGGTGTGTTGTTCCACCTTATTGTCAGTGTTGTCCGATGGTTCGATCTGAAAATTTCTTTTGGGCTCTGTTACAATTTTTAGGTATCAATAATGGGTCTTTTTGAGAACCAATGATGGCAGCGTTTGAAAAATAAATTGGAAAAATCATGTTGAAAAATCAATTTTAAGGAAGTCATGTTAAATATGTACATGCTACTTGGAAAAATAACTTGGGCAAATAATATTGAGCAGATTTTGTTTGTAACGCGTGCCCTCTTTTTGTGCCACCATTTAAATCGTATAAGAAAACCCAGCTTTGACTGTCCAGTGGTAGTGCTCCGACAACATCTCCAGCAATGAGTAGATCTACAGTGTCCGGACACTGTTGTTCCACCTTATTGTCAGTGTTGTCCGATGGCACGATCTGAAAATTTCTTTTGGGCTCTGTTACAATTTTTAGGTATCAATAATGGGTCTTTTTGAGAACCAATGATGGCAGCGTTTAAAAATAAATTGGAAAAATCATGTTGAAAAATCAATTTTAAGGAAGTCTGCATTAAATATGTACATGCTACTTGGAAAAATAATTTGGGCAAATAATATTGGGCAATTTTGTTTGTAACGCGTGCCCTCTTTTTGTGCCACCATTTAAATTGTATAAGAAAACCCAGCTTTGAGAGTCCAGTGGTAGTGCTCCGACAACATCTCCAGCAATGAGTAGATCTACAGTGTCCGGTGTGTTGTTCCACCTTATTGTCAGTGTTGTCCGATGGTTCGATCTGAAAATTTCTTTTGGGCTCTGTTACAATTTTTTAGGTATCAATAATGGGTCTTTTTGAGAACCAATGATGGCAGCGTTTACAAAAAAATCTGCTCAAAATCATGTTGAAAAATCAATTTTAAGGAAGTCTGGATTAAATATGTACATGCTACTTGGAAAATAATTTGGGCAAATAATGTTGGGCAGATTTTGTTTGTAACGCGTGCCCTCTTTTTGTGCCACCATTTAAATTGTATAAGAAAACCCAGCTTTGACTGTCCAGTGGTAGTGCTCCGACAACATCTCCAGCAATGAGTAGATCTACAGTGTCCGGTGTGTTGTTCCACCTTATTGTCAGTGTTGTCCGATGGTTCGATCTGAAAATTTCTTTTGGGCTCTGTTACAATTTTTTGGTATCAAAATGGGTCTTTTTGAGAACCAATGATGGCAGCGTTTGAAAAATAAATTGGAAAAATCATGTTGAAAAATCAATTTTAAGGAAGTCTGGATTAAATATGTACATGCTACTTGGAAAAATAATTTGGGCAAATAATGTTGGGCAGATTTTGTTTGTAACGCGTGCCCTCTTTTTGTGCCACCATTTAAATTGTATAAGAAAACCCAGCTTTGAATCCAGTGGTAGTGCTCCGACAACATCTCCAGCAATGAGTAGATCTACAGTGTCCGGTGTGTTGTTCCACCTTATTGTCAGTGTTGTCCGATGGTTCGATCTGAAAATTTCTTTTGGGCTCTGTTACAATTTTTAGGTATCAATAATGGGTCTTTTTGAGAACCAATGATGGCAGCGTTTACAAAAATAAATCTGCCCAAAATTATTTGAAAAATCAATTTTAAGGAAGTCATGATTAAATATGTACATGCTACTTGGAAAAATAATTTGGGCAAATAATATTGAGCAGATTTTGTTTGTAACGCGTGCCCTCTTTTTGTGCCACCATTTAAATCGTATAAGAAAACCCAGCTTTGACTTTCCAGTGGTAGTGCTCCGACAACATCTTCAGCAATGAGTAGATCTACAGTGTCCGGTGTGTTGTTCCACCTTATTGTCAGTGTTGTCCGATGGTTCGATCTGAAAATTTCTTTTGGGCTCTGTTACAATTTTTTAGGTATCAATAATGGGTCTTTTTGAGAACCAATGATGGCAGCGTTTGAAAAATAAATTGGAAAATCATGTTGAAAAATCAATTTTAAGGAAGTCTGGATTAAATATGTACATGCTACTTGGAAAAATAATTTGGGCAAATAATATTGGGCAGATTTTGTTTGTAACGCGTGCCCTCTTTTTGTGCCACCATTTAAATCGTATAAGAAAACCCAGCTTTGACTGTCCAGTGGTAGTGCTCCGACAACATCTCCAGCAATAAGTAGATCTACAGTGTCCGGTGTGTTGTTCCACCTTATTGTCAGTGTTGTCCGATGGTTCGATCTGAAAATTTCTTTTGGGCTCTGTTACAATTTTTACGTATCAATAATGGGTCTTTTTGAGAACCAATGATGGCAGCGTTTGAAAAATAAATTGGAAAAATCATGTTGAAAAATCAATTTTAAGGAAGTCATGTTAAATATGTACATGCTACTTGGAAAAATAATTTGGGCAAATAATATTGAGCAGATTTTGTTTGTAACGCGTGCCCTCTTTTTGTGCCACCATTTAAATCGTATAAGAAAACCCAGCTTTGACTGTCCAGTGGTAGTGCTCCGACAACATCTTCAGCAATGAGTAGATCTACAGTGTCCGGTGTGTTGTTCCACCTTATTGTCAGTGTTGTCCGATGGTTGATCTGAAAGATTTTGGGCTCTGTTACAATTTTTAGGTATCAATAATGGGTCTTTTTGAGAACCAATGATGGCAGCGTTTGAAAAATAAATTGGAAAAATCATGTTGAAAAATCAATTTTAAGGAAGCATGTTAAATATGTACATGCTACTTGGAAAAATAATTTGGGCAAATAATATTGGGCAGATTTTGTTTGTAACGCGTGCCCTCTTTTTGTGCCACCATTTATTGTATAAGAAAACCCAGCTTTGAAATGGTAGTGCTCGGACAACATCTCAGCAATGAGTAGATCTACAGTGTCCGGTGTGTTGTTCCACCTTATTGTCAGTGTTGTCCGATGGTTTGATCTGAAAATTTCTTTTGGGCTCTGTTACAATTTTTTAGGTATCAATAATGGGTCTTTTTGAGAACCAATGATGGCAGCGTTTGAAAAATAAATTGGAAAAATTATGAAAAATCAATTTTAAGGAAGTCTGGATTAAATATGTACATGCTACTTGGAAAAATAATTTGGGCAAATAATTTGGGCAGATTTTGTTTGTAACGCGTGCCCTCTTTTTGGCCACCATTTAAATCGTATAAGAAAACCCAGCTTTGACTATCCAGTGGTAGTGCTCCGACAACATCTTCAGCAATGAGTAGATCTACAGTGTCCGGTATGTTGTTCCACCTTATTGTCAGTAGTTGTACATGGTTAATCCAGATCTGAAAATTGATTTTGGGCTCTGTTACAATTTATTTTTAACGCTATCAATAATGGTTCTTTTTGAGACCCATTATTGATAGCGTTTGAAAAATAAATTGGCCCAAAAAAATGTTGAAAAATCAATTTTAAGGAAGTCTGGGTTAAATATGTACATGCTACTTGGAAAAATAATTTGGGCAAATAATATTGGCAGATTTTGTTTGTAACGCGTGCCCTCTTTTTGTGCCACCATTTAAATCGTACAAGAAAGACCCAGCTTTGACTCTCCAGTGGTATTTGCTCCGACAACATCTTCAGCAATGAGTAGATCTACAGTGTCCGGTGTGTTGTTCCACCCAGTGTTGTCCGATTGATTGAAAATTTCTTTTTCCAATTTATTAGGTATCAATAACGCTGCCATCATTGGTTCTCAAAAAGACCAATTGGCAGCGTTTGATACCTAATAAATTGTCAGAGCCCAAAAGATCAATTTTAAGGATGGTTAAATATGTACATGCTACTTGGAAAAATAATTTGGGCAAATAATATTGGGCAGATTTTGTTTGTAACGCGTGCCCTCTTTTTGTGCCACCATTTAAATCGTACACCCAGCTTTGACTATCCAGTGGTAGTGCTCCGACAACATCTTCAGCAATGAGTAGATCTACAGTGTCCGGTGTGTTGTTCCACTTATTGTCAGTGTTGTCCGATGGTTGAAAATTTTTTTGGGCTCTGTTACAATTTTTAGGTATCAATAATGGGTCTTTTATGATTTAAACCAATGATGGCAGCGTTTGAAAAATAAATTGGAAAAATCATTTGCCCAAATTATTTTTAAGGAAGTCATGTTAAATATGTACATGCTACTTGGAAAAATTAATTTGGGCAAATAATTTTGGGCAGATTTTGTTTGTAACGCGTGCCCTCTTTTTGTGCCACCATTTAAAATTATAAGAAAACCCAGCTTTGAACTTTCCAGTGGTAGTGCTCCGACAACATCTGAGCAATAAGTGGATCAACAGTGTCCGGACACTGTGTTGATCTACTTATTGTCAGTGTTGTCCGATGGTACCATCTGGATAAAAAGCTTTTGGGCTCTGTTACTTATACGTATCAATAATGGGTCTTTTTGAGAACCAATGATGGCAGCGTTTACAAAAAAATCTGCCCAAAATCATGTTGAAAAATCAATTTTAAGGAAGTCTGTTAAATATGTACATGCTACTTGGAAAAATAATTTGGGCAAATAATATTCAAACGCAGATTTTGTTTGTAACGCGTGCCCTCTTTTTGTGCCACCATTTAAATTGTATAAGAAAACCCAGCTTTGACTTTCCAGTGGTAGTGCTCCGACAACATCTCAGCAATAAGTAGATCTACAGTGTCCGGTGTGCCGGACACTGTAGATCTACTCATTGCTGAAGATGTTGTCGGAGCACTACCACTGGATAGTCAAAGCTGGGTTTTCTTATACGATTTAAATGGTGGCACAAAAAGAGGGCACGCGTTACAAACAAAATCTGCCCAATATTATGTGCCCAAATTATTTTTCCAAGTAGCATGTACATATTTAACCCAGACTTTCTTAAAATTGATTTTTCCAATTTATTTTTCAAACACTGCCATCATTGGTTCTCAAAAAGACCCATTATTGATACTTAAAAATTGTAACAGAGCCCAAAAGAAATTTTCAGATCGAACCATCGGACAACACTGACAATAAGGTGGAACAACACACCGGACACTGTAGATCTACTCATTGCTGAAGATGTTGTCGGAGCACTACCACTGGACAGTCAAAGCTGGGTTTTCTTATACAATTTAAATGGTGGCACAAAAAGAGGGCACGCGTTACAAACAAAATCTGCCCAATATTATTTGCCCAAATTATTTTACCAAGTAGCATGTATATATTTAACCCAGACTTCCTTGAAATTGATTTTTCCAATTTATTTTTCAAACGCTGCCATCATTGGTTCTCAAAAAGACCCATTATTGATACCTAAAAATTGTAACAGAGCCCAAAAGAAATTTTCAGATCAAACCATCGGACAACACTGACAATAAGGTGGAACAACACACCGGACACTGTAGATCTACTCATTGCTGGAGATGTTGTCGGAGCACTACCACTGGACAGTCAAAGCTGGGTTATCTTATACAATTTAAATGGTGGCACAAAAAGAGGGCACGCGTTACAAACAAAATCTGCCCAATATTATTTGCCCAAATTATGTTTCCATGTAGCATGTACATATTTAATCCAGACTTCCTTAAAATTGATTTTTCCAATTTATTTTTCAAACGCTGCCATCATTGGTTGTCAAAAAGACCCATTATTGATACCTAAAAATTGTAACAGAGCCCAAAAGAAATTTTCAGATCAAACCATCGGACAACACTGACAATAAGGTGGAACAACACACCGGACACTGTAGATCTACTCAATGCTGAAGATGTTGTCGGAGCACTACCACTGGATAGTCAAAGCTGGGTTTTCTTATACGATTTAAATGGTGGCACAAAAAGAGGGCACGCGTTACAAACAAAATCTGCCCAATATTATTTGCCCAAATTATTTTTCCAAGTAGCATGTACATATTTAACCCAGACTTCCTTAAAATTGATTTTTCAACATGATTTTTCCAATTTATTTTTTAAACGCTGCCATCATTGGTTCTCAAAAAGACCCATTATTGATACCTAAAAATTGTAACAGAGCCCAAAAGAAATTTTCAGATCGAACCATCGGACAACACTGACAATAAGGTGGAACAAAACACCGGACACTGTAGATCTACTCAATGCTGAAGATGTTGTCGGAGCACTACCACTGGATAGTCAAAGCTGGGTTTTCTTATACGATTTAAATGGTGGCACAAAAAGAGGGCACGCGTTACAAACAAAATCTGCCCAATATTATTTGCCCAAATTATTTTTCCAAGTAGCATGTACATATTTAACCCAGACTTCCTTAAAATTGATTTTTCCAATTTATTTTTCAAACGCTGCCATCATTGGTTGTCAAAAAGACCCATTATTGATACCTAAAAATTGTAACAGAGCCCAAAAGAAATTTTCAGATCGAACCATCGGACAACACTGACAATAAGGTGGAACAAAACACCGGACACTGTAGATCTACTCAATGCTGAAGATGTTGTCGGAGCACTACCACTGGATAGTCTAAGCTGGGTTTTCTTATACGATTTAAATGGTGGCACAAAAAGAGGGCACGCGTTACAAACAAAATCTGCCCAATATTATTTGCCCAAATTATTTTTCCAAGTAGCATGTACATATTTAACACAGACTTCCTTAAAATTGATTTTTCCAATTTATTTTTCAAACGCTGCCATCATTGGTTGTCAAAAAGACCCATTATTGATACCTAAAAATTGTAACAGCGCCCAAAAGAAATTTTCAGATCAAACCATCGGACAACACTGACAATAAGGTGGAACAACACACCGGACACTGTGGATCTACGCATTGCTGAAGATGTTGTCGGAGCACTACCACTGGATAGTCAAAGCTGGGTTTTCTTATACGATTTAAATGGTGGCACAAAAAGAGGGCACGCGTTACAAACAAAATCTGCCCAATATTATTTGCCCAAATTATTTTTCCAAGTAGCATGTACATATTTAACCCAGACTTCCTTAAAATTGATTTTTCCAATTTATTTTTCAAACGCTGCCATCATTGGTTCTCAAAAAGACCCATTATTGATACCTAAAAATTGTAACAGAGCCCAAAAGAAATTTTCAGATCGAACCATCGGACAACACTGACAATAAAGTGGAACAACACACCGGACACTGTAGATCTACTTATTGCTGAAGATGTTGTCGGAGCACTACCACTGGATAGTCAAAGCTGGGTTTTCTTATACGATTTAAATGGTGGCACAAAAAGAGGGCACGCGTTACAAACAAAATCTGCCCAATATTATTTGCCCAAATTATTTTTCCAAGTAGCATGTACATATTTAACCCAGACTTCCTTGAAATTGATTTTTCAACATGATTTTTCCAATTTATTTTTCAAACGCTGCCATCATTGGTTCTCAAAAAGACCCATTATTGATACCTAAAAATTGTAACAGAGCCCAAAAGAAATTTTCAGATCGAACCATCGGACAACACTGACAATAAGGTGGAACAAAACACCGGACACTGTGGATCTACTCATTGCTGAAGATGTTGTCGGAGCACTACCACTGGATAGTCAAAGCTGGGTTTTCTTATACGATTTAAATGGTGGCACAAAAAGAGGGCTCGCGTTACAAACAAAATCTGCCCAATATTATTTGCCCAAATTATTTTTCCAAGTAGCATGTACATATTTAACCCAGACTTCCTTAAAATTGATTTTTCAACATGATTTTTCCAATTTATTTTTCAAACGCTGCCATCATTGGTTCTCAAAAAGACCCATTATTGATACCTAAAAATTGTAACAGAGCCCAAAAGAAATTTTCAGATCAAACCATCGGACAACACTGACAATAAGGTGGAACAACACACCGGACACTGTAGATCTACTCATTGCTGAAGATGTTGTCGGAGCACTACCACTGGACAGTCAAAGCTGGGTTTTCTTATACAATTTAAATGGTGGCACAAAAAGAGGGCACGCGTTACAAACAAAATCTGCCCAATATTATTTGCCCAAATTATGTTTCCAAGTAGCATGTACATATTTAATCCAGACTTCCTTAAAATTGATTTTTCAACATGATTTTTCCAATTTATTTTTTAAACGCTGCCATCATTGGTTCTCAAAAAGACCCATTATTGATACCTAAAAAATTGTAACAGAGCCCAAAAGAAATTTTCAGATCAAACCATCGGACAACACTGACAATAAGGTGGAACAACACACCGGACACTGTAGATCTACTCATTGCTGAAGATGTTGTCGGAGCACTACCACTGGACAGTCAAAGCTGGGTTTTCTTATACAATTAAAATGGTGGCACAAAAAGAGGGCACGCGTTACAAACAAAATCTGCTCAATATTATTTGCCCAAATTATTTTTCCAAGTAGCATGTACATATTTAATCCAGACTTCCTTAAAATTGATTTTTCAACATGATTTTTCCAATTTATTTTTTAAACGCTGCCATCATTGGTTCTCAAAAAGACCCATTATTGATACCTGAAAAATTGTAACAGAGCCCAAAAGAAATTTTCAGATCAAACCATCGGACAACACTGACAATAAGGTGGAACAACACACCGGACACTGTAGATCTACTCATTGCTGAAGATGTTGTCGGAGCACTACCACTGGACAGTCAAAGCTGGGTTTTCTTATACAATTTAAATGGTGGCACAAAAAGAGGGCACGCGTTACAAACAAAATCTGCTCAATATTATTTGCCCAAATTATTTTTCCAAGTAGCATGTACATATTTAATCCAGACTTCCTTAAAATTGATTTTTCAACATGATTTTTCCAATTTATTTTTTAAACGCTGCCATCATTGGTTCTCAAAAAGACCCATTATTGATACCTAAAAAATTGTAACAGAGCCCAAAAGAAATTTTCAGATCGAACCATCGGACAACACTGACAATAAGGTGGAACAAAACACCGGACACTGTAGATCTACTCAATGCTGAAGATGTTGTCGGAGCACTACCACTGGATAGTCAAAGCTGGGTTTTCTTATACGATTTAAATGGTGGCACAAAAAGAGGGCTCGCGTTACAAACAAAATCTTCCCAATATTATTTGCCCAAATTATTTTTCCAAGTAGCATGTACATATTTAACACAGACTTCCTTAAAATTGATTTTTCCAATTTATTTTTCAAACGCTGCCATCATTGGTTGTCAAAAAGACCCATTATTGATACCTAAAAATTGTAACAGCGCCCAAAAGAAATTTTCAGATCAAACCATCGGACAACACTGACAATAAGGTGGAACAACACACCGGACACTGTGGATCTACTCATTGCTGAAGATGTTGTCGGAGCACTACCACTGGATAGTCAAAGCTGGGTTTTCTTATACGATTTAAATGGTGGCACAAAAAGAGGGCTCGCGTTACAAACAAAATCTGCCCAATATTATTTGCCCAAATTATTTTTCCAAGTAGCATGTACATATTTAACCCAGACTTCCTTAAAATTGATTTTTCAACATGATTTTTCCAATTTATTTTTCAAACGCTGCCATCATTGGTTCTCAAAAAGACCCATTATTGATACCTAAAAATTGTAACAGAGCCCAAAAGAAATTTTCAGATCAAACCATCGAACAACACTGACAATAAGGTGGAACAACACACCGGACACTGTAGATCTACTCATTGCTGAAGATGTTGTCGGAGCACTACCACTGGACAGTCAAAGCTGGGTTTTCTTATACAATTTAAATGGTGGCACAAAAAGAGGGCACGCGTTACAAACAAAATCTGCCCAATATTATTTGCCCAAATTATGTTTCCAAGTAGCATGTACATATTTAATCCAGACTTCCTTAAAATCGATTTTTCAACATGATTTTTCCAATTTATTTTTTAAACGCTGCCATCATTGGTTCTCAAAAAGACCCATTATTGATACCTAAAAAATTGTAACAGAGCCCAAAAGAAATTTTCAGATCGAACCATCGGACAACACTGACAATAAGGTGGAACAACACACCGGACACTGTAGATCTACTCATTGCTGGAGATGTTGTCGGAGCACTACCACTGGACAGTCAAAGCTGGGTTTTCTTATACGATTTAAATGGTGGCGCAAAAAGAGGGCACGCGTCACAAACAAAATCTGCTCAATATTATTTGCCCAAATTATGTTTCTAAGTAGCATGTACATATTTAATCCAGACTTCCTTAAAATTGATTTTTCCAATTTATTTTTCAAACGCTGCCATCATTGGTTCTCAAAAAGACCCATTATTGATACCTAAAAAATTGTAACAGAGCCCAAAAGAAATTTTCAGATCGAACCATCGGACAACACTGACAATAAGGTGGAACAACACACCGGACACTGTAGATCTACTCATTGCTGGAGATGTTGTCGGAGCACTACCACTGGACAGTCAAAGCTGGGTTTTCTTATACGATTTAAATGGTGGCGCAAAAAGAGGGCACGCGTCACAAACAAAATCTGCTCAATATTATTTGCCCAAATTATGTTTCTAAGTAGCATGTACATATTTAATCCAGACTTCCTTAAAATTGATTTTTCCAATTTATTTTTCAAACGCTGCCATCATTGGTTCTCAAAAAGACCCATTATTGATACCTAAAAATTGTAACAGAGCCCAAAAGAAATTTTCAGATCAAACCATCGAACAACACTGACAATAAGGTGGAACAACACACCGGACACTGTAGATCTACTCATTGCTGAAGATGTTGTCGGAGCACTACCACTGGACAGTCAAAGCTGGGTTTTCTTATACAATTTAAATGGTGGCACAAAAAGAGGGCACGCGTTACAAACAAAATCTGCCCAATATTATTTGCCCAAATTATGTTTCCAAGTAGCATGTACATATTTAATCCAGACTTCCTTAAAATCGATTTTTCAACATGATTTTTCCAATTTATTTTTTAAACGCTGCCATCATTGGTTCTCAAAAAGACCCATTATTGATACCTAAAAATTGTAACAGAGCCCAAAAGAAATTTTCAGATCAAACCATCGGACAACACTGACAATAAGGTGGAACAACACACCGGACACTGTAGATCTACTCATTGCTGAAGATGTTGTCGGAGCACTACCACTGGACAGTCAAAGCTGGGTTTTCTTATACAATTTAAATGGTGGCACAAAAAGAGGGCACGCGTTACAAACAAAATCTGCCCAATATTATTTGCCCAAATTATTTTTCCAAGTAGCATGTACATATTTAACCCAGACTTCCTTAAAATTGATTTTTCCAATTTGTTTTTCAAACGCTGCCATCATTGGTTCTCAAAAAGACCCATTATTGATACCTAAAAAATTGTAACAGAGCCCAAAAGAAATTTTCAGATCGAACCATCGGACAACACTGACAATAAGGTGGAACAACACACCGGACACTGTAGATCTACTCATTGCTGGAGATGTTGTCGGAGCACTACCACTGGACAGTCAAAGCTGGGTTTTCTTATACAATTCAAATGGTGGCACAAAAAGAGGGCACGCGTTACAAACAAAATCTGCCCAATATTATTTGCCCAAATTATTTTTCCAAGTAGCATGTACATATTTAACCCAGACTTCCTTAAAATTGATTTTTCAACATGATTTTTCAATTTATTTTTTAAACGCTGCCATCATTGGTTCTCAAAAAGACCCATTATTGATACCTAAAAATTGTAACAGAGCCCAAAAGAAATTTTCAGATCGAACCATCGGACAACACTGACAATAAGGTGGAACAACACACCGGACACTGTAGATCTACTCGTTGCTGAAGATGTTGTCGGAGCACTACCACTGGACAGTCAAAGCTGGGTTTTCTTATACGATTTAAATGGTGGCGCAAAAAGAGGGCACGCGTTACAAACAAAATCTGCTCAATATTATTTGCCCAAATTATTTTTACAAGTAGCATGTACATATTTAACCCAGACTTCCTTAAAATTGATTTTTCCAATTTATTTTTCAAACGCTGCCATTATTGGTTGTCAAAAAGACCCATTATTGATACCTAAAAATTGTAACAGAGCCCAAAATAAATTTTCAGATCGAACCATCGGACAACACTGACAATAAGGTGGAACAACACACCGGACACTGTAGATCTACTCGTTGCTGAAGATGTTGTCGGAGCACTACCACTGGATAGTCAAAGCTGGGTTTTCTTATACGATTTAAATGGTGGCACAAAAAGAGGGCACGCGTTACAAACAAAATCTGCTCAATATTATTTGCCCAAATTATTTTTCCAAGTAGCATGTACATATTTAATCCAGACTTCCTTAAAATTGATTTTTCCAATTTATTTTTCAAACGCTGCCATTATTGGTTGTCAAAAAGACCCATTATTGATACCTAAAAATTGTAACAGAGCCCAAAAGAAATTTTCAGATCAAACCATCGAACAACACTGACAATAAGGTGGAACAACACACCGGACACTGTAGATCTACTCATTGCTGAAGATGTTGTCGGAGCACTACCGCTGGACAGTCAAAGCAGGGTTTTCTTATACAATTTAAATGGTGGCACAAAAAGAGGGCACGCGTTACAAACAAAATCTGCCCAATATTATTTGCCCAAATTATGTTTCCAAGTAGCATGTACATATTTAATCCAGACTTCCTTAAAATCGATTTTTCAACATGATTTTTCCAATTTATTTTTTAAACGCTGCCATTATTGGTTGTCAAAAAGACCCATTATTGATACCTAAAAATTGTAACAGAGCCCAAAATAAATTTTCAGATCGAACCATCGGACAACACTGACAATAAGGTGGAACAACACACCGGACACTGTAGATCTACTCATTGCTGAAGATGTTGTCGGAGCACTACCACTGGACAGTCAAAGCTGGGTTTTCTTATACGATTTAAATGGTGGCGCAAAAAGAGGGCACGCGTTACAAACAAAATCTGCTCAATATTATTTGCCCAAATTATTTTTCCAAGTAGCATGTACATATTTAATCCAGACTTCCTTAAAATTGATTTTTCCAATTTATTTTTCAAACGCTGCCATCATTGGTTCTCAAAAAGACCCATTATTGATACCTAAAAATTGTAACAGAGCCCAAAAGAAATTTTCAGATCAAACCATCGGACAACACTGACAATAAGGTGGAACAACACACCGGACACTGTAGATCTACTCATTGCTGAAGATGTTGTCGGAGCACTACCACTGGATAGTCAAAGCTGGGTTTTCTTATACGATTTAAATGGTGGCACAAAAAGAGGGCACGCGTTACAAACAAAATCTGCCCAATATTATGTGCCCAAATTATTTTTCCAAGTAGCATGTACATATTTAACCCAGACTTTCTTAAAATTGATTTTTCCAATTTATTTTTCAAACACTGCCATCATTGGTTCTCAAAAAGACCCATTATTGATACTTAAAAATTGTAACAGAGCCCAAAAGAAATTTTCAGATCGAACCATCGGACAACACTGACAATAAGGTGGAACAACACACCGGACACTGTAGATCTACTCATTGCTGAAGATGTTGTCGGAGCACTACCACTGGATAGTCAAAGCTGGGTTTTCTTATACGATTTAAATAGTGGCACAAAAAGAGGGCACGCGTTACAAACAAAATCTGCTCAATATTATTTGCCCAAATTATTTTTACAAGTAGCATGTACATATTTAACCCAGACTTCCTTAAAATTGATTTTTCCAATTTATTTTTCAAACGCTGCCATTATTGGTTGTCAAAAAGACCCATTATTGATACCTAAAAATTGTAACAGAGCCCAAAAGAAATTTTCAGATCGAACCATCGGACAACACTGACAATAAGGTGGAACAACACACCGGACACTGTAGATCTACTCATTGCTGAAGATGTTGTCGGAGCACTACCACTGGATAGTAAAAGCTGGGTTTTCTTATACGATTTAAATGGTGGCACAAAAAGAGGGCTCGCGTTACAAACAAAATCTGCCCAATATTATTTGCACAAATTATTTTTCCAAGTAGCATGTACATATTTAACCCAGACTTCCTTAAAATTGATTTTTCAACATGATTTTTCCAATTTATTTTTCAATTGCTGCCATCATTGGTTCTCAAAAAGACCCATTATTGATACCTAAAAATTGTAACAGAGCCCAAAAGAAATTTTCAGATCGAACCATCGGACAACACTGACAATAACGTGAAACAACACACCGGGTACTGAATTTGGGTAGGTAATATTTATTTCATATAAACCAAGTCTCAATGGTGATATGTGTTAAAATATTACCCAGATTGCCTAAATCGTTGACAACAACCTAGAAAACGGGCAAACAACAACGGATACTCAAATCGTTTTCGAACTGTTCAATCACCAAGTCAGTTTCAAAATTATTCACCACATACAAAAAAAAACAAAACAGTTGGAAAATGACTAAAATCAGCAAATGCATTTTGAATTGTTAGAAAATTGTCTGAACTCAAGTTCTGCTTCAGCTAAGGCAGTATAAGATACATATGTATTACAGGTCACGATGGAAACCAATGGTACCAGTACAATTCGCATCTGGACTGAGGTAATGCCACATTAACTCAAACGAATTCCATTTTCCGTTGAGTTCTTGTCTCATTACAGTATAAAACGGATGGCTCGAGTAGGAATCACGTTCATAGATGAAAGATAAATTCCGGAAGTTGTTGACGACAACTTGTCATTCGGTAATGTTTGAGGTCGTACGTTTTTTATTGGTTAGAACTTCAGGATCGAAAAGTAATAGGAACTACACTTTTCATTAAGAAACAAATCAGAATAGGAATGACTCAAATCGAGACAATTTGTTCGAGGTAATATCAAATTTTCTCAACTTGAGTCATATTCCAGTTGAGGCAAATTTAGATATTATAGGTCGCCGTGAAAACAATTCACAACCACTGCCTTATCTGAATCCAAGTAATCCCACATCTCTCTAGTTCTTCAGTTACCACTGAGTACATGTCGCGTTAGAGGTGAGTTCGAGAAACAATCGCTCACTTATGATTGAGAACATTACAGGGACGAGCTGTGATAAAAAACATCAGTTAATACCTATCGTGCTGAACTATGGAAGCATCAGAAGTGACAAACGTGATATTCATCTCGTAAAAACCAAGCTTCGATGATATGGTTGGATTAACTGTGCCGTACAACAGCATCCATCCCCTGCAGTATCGAGAAACAAAAGCATCAAATTTGATGAGGTAATATTAGAACTTGTGTAACCTTTTAAATATGAGACGTTTCACGAGAGATTCAATCAAAAAGTGTGCTAGGCTCCTGATAAACTGATTGAGTTGAAATTTGGAGAACAAGTAGATTTGAGAGCGCTGAATTCAAATATGTTGGTTTTGTTCCATTTGGTCCTGCCAGCGTCTTGCAGTACTGTCCCAAACTTTGCACTTTTTGGAGTTTAGACTTCATAAATTTCTGGAAAAGCATTTTCATTCTAACATACTTTGGAAACTTAAAGAGTTAACTACTCATGGGGTTTTATTTGTTCATTTGGTTTGTTGAAAAAAAAAGCTTGTTCGAGAAAAAAACACTCATTTTCATAGTGAAAACTTGATTTTTGTGAACAAACGATCAATTGCAGAGTTAGAATACAACCTAGAACATCGAAACTACCACTAATCGACGTGAAATAATTTTCTGATCCGATTTAACACAAAAATCTTGAAATTTGGTTCAATATCAACAAACTCTGCAATTGATCATTTTCTAACTCTGCAATTGATCATTTTTCACAAAAATCAAGTTTTCACTATGAAAATGAGTGTTTTTTTTCAAACAAGCTTTTTTTTTTCAACTAACCAAATGACCAAATAAAACCCCATGAATAGTTAACTCTTTAAGTTTCCAAAGTATGTTGGAATGAAAATTCTTGTCCAGAAAATTATGAACGTCTAAACTCCAAAAAGTGCAAAGTTTGGGACAGTACTGCAAGACTCTGGTGGGACCAAATGAAACAAAATGAACATATTTGAGTTTAGCGCTCTCAAATCTACTTGTTCACCTAATTTCAACTCAATCGGTCCATCGGGAGCCTAACGCACTTTTTGATCGATTTTGGTCGTTTCTCTCGTGAAACGTCTTATGTATGATTATTAATATCACAGTTACTCTCTGTGGCATACAACCTTGAAAAATACCTACAGTACTAAGATGCCACATCAAAAAAAACTAGACATGTTGAAACTAAAAGGATAAAATCACAAGTATTAAAACAATACTCGATGATCTCAGAAATGTTTTGTTTTTCAATTCATCGAATTTCAAAATATGTACATCGAACAAAAAATAATTGTGACACATGAAAAAGACTTTGAACTTTGAGGTGATAAAATATGTTTGATAACTTTTTATAATGAATCTTGAGTTCTTTTGTCAGCAATGGATGTCAAGCTTATACTTATTGAAAAAAATGAACGAAGTTTTTCAATTCATCAAAGTCAGAATGAAAATCAAAATCGAACGTTTCATGAATTTCTTCCAAAATAATTATTCATAAATCTCATTTTTCTTTCAGATTCGTCTGTTTCTCAAAATTCCCTCTTAGAAACACCCAATATTCGTAAAGTTTAGATCAAAACTGAGAGAGTTAAATGAAAATAATATGTATTCCGATTTCACGATTTTACAGCGCATGCAAATTTTTTTAAAAAGTTGAATCTTCGTGTGAGAAAAGTTTGATCCGTCTATTCGCCAAAAAAAAAAATATTCTGCTATTTTCAATGAGAGCAAAGCTATTAGAACTCAAAATATAGAGTTACACAAATTTTTAGAGTAGTGAATATTTTTCAGTAACAACTACACTGTGTTAAGAAAAAACGACAAGTTCTGAGTACGGTTCATTTTTTCACAATTTCTGAAACCTGTGGGAATTTCCAGCTCAAAAGTTGGTAAGCAGCTCAAACCATACATTTTTCGTAAATTTGACTTGATGCAGACTTAGCGCATGAAAGTTTTTCAGTAACAACTATATCACCATTTTAAAGGTAATACTTGTATCGTAAAACCAATTCCTACTGGTAGTACATGTTTTAAATAAGTAATTTTAAAAATTGTTCACAAAATTCAAACTTCAAGAAGTACGATTTGTTTTTGAAAGTTATTTCTGAACACAGTGTATAACTTTTAAAATTGCAGAAATGGACTGTAGTGAAAAAATAGAAGACAGCAGCTATGACACGGTCACCGGTCAGTCACCAGAAATTAGGTAGGTGATATTTAACTCATATAAACCAAGTCTCAATGGTGATATGTGTTCAAATATTACCCAGGTGGCCTAAATCGTTGACAACTACCTAGAAAACGGACAAACAGCAACGGATACTCAAGTCGTTCCTCGAACTGTTCAATTACCAAGTCAGTTTCAAAATTATTCACCACATACAAAAAAAACAAAACAGTTTAAAAATGACTAAAATCATATTCAATTCATACAAACCAAGCTTCAATGGTAGTACTGACTGTGGTGTACAACACAAACATCTCTCTATATTATTGCGGCAATGATATATTTTAAGTAATGAGACATTTTTAGCACCAATATGTATTCAAAAAAATTTTTTTTTTCTTATGGATGATAGCTCACAGTATTACAGGCCATTGTGGGAAACCATATTTCCTCGATACAATTCCTAACCCCAACTAGATTAAAGCCCTATTAAGTCTTTTTTTCATGTCATCTCATAGGAAAGTAGTGTGAAAGTAACTAGAAACAGTTTTTGATTTATGAAAAAAAAGTGATGTGGAATTGACTGAATGACTTTCAACATCCAGAAAATCTTGGTAATTTCTATCTCATGCAATCCAAGTTTCATCTGGTATTTTTGGTACCCAGATGAACTGTGACGTGCAAAATTGACAATCACATAGGTTCAGAGCGCCCTAGCAAAATCACTGAAAACAATATGACAACTCTTGAAACCTGTTTCAAATGGTTTTGAAGTTCATATTATTTGTGTTAGTTGACAGTTTTTCTTAACTTGGCCACGGTTTATTGCACAATATTTATTTGTTTCATATAATTGCAGACAAGAATTATGATGAACGACCTGTACCACAAGCTAAAACGCAGTAACGCGAGATTGCTCGAAACTTGGAAGGTGATATTTAACTCATGTAGACCAAGCTTTAATGGTACGAAGGGTTGGAATATGGCCCAGATGGACTATGGAGTGCAACATCGACATTCACCTAGGCATCCTCAAGACAACGAGACCAGAGTCAAAGGTGATATTATAACTCTTGAAGCCTGTTCCCAATAGTTTCGAGGTTTATAATATTGCAGACAAGAACTATGGTGAACGACCTCAACCAAAATCTATGGTACAGTACTACGGGATGACTGGAAACTTGGTAGGTGATATTTAACTCATTTCAACCAAACCTAATTGTTGACATGCGTTAAAATATTACCCAGATGACTGTGACGTGCAAAATTGTCAATCATTGGATGTTCTGGAGCAAGGACACCAGAAACAAACAAAAGGTAATATTATAAAGTTTCTTAGCAAATTTTAAAATTTTCACAAAATTTATAAAATTGCAGACGAGAACTATGACGAACGACCTCTACCAAAAACTATAACACCGTGATACACTTTTACTGGAAACTTGGTAGCTGATATTTAGCTCATGTAGACCAAGCTTTAATGGTACAAAAGGTTAAAATATCACCCAGATGAACTATGGAGTGCAACATCGACAACTACCTAAGCCACTTCAAGACAACTAGACCAGAAGCAGAGAAAGGTAATATTATAACTCACATAATCAATTTTGAGAAGCTTTTGTAATGTTTAATACAAGCAGGTAGTCCTCGCTACGCTCAGAGCCCCTTTTACCTTTTTTTCCATCACAAAATCACATATTCAGACTTTTTTGTCAATCTCTCTCCTTTTCTCTCTTCTCTCTCTCCTCTCTCTCGCTCTCTCTCTCTCTCTCTCTCTCTCTCTCTCTCTCTCTCTCTTTCTCTCTTTCTCTCTTTCTCTCTCTCTCTCTCTCTCTCTCTCTCTCTCTCCCTCTCTTTCTTTCTTTCTCTCTTTCCCCTCTTTGGTCGCACTCACACAGCGTGTACAATAAAAACGGCGAAGACTAATGCAAGTGCGGCTAGAACTAAAGCAACAACCCGCGAGGGCGCCTCGTGGTGCAGCAAAAAGCGCTCGCAAAAAACGTTCAGAGATGACCGAGCGGTTAGAGCGTAAGATTTCTCAGAGAAACGTTTCATAGCCAGATCTGGAAATTTCTGGCTAGAATTGGCACGATCTGGCTCAAATTCTTCAGATCTGGCTTACATTTTTCAGACTTCAATCAAAATTAGCCAGAATAGAGGGAAATTTGAGACCTAATGAAGTTTGAAGATTATGGAAACAGTATAAAAATTATTTTCTGTTGGAAAAATTTCTTTAAAACGTAGCTCTCTCGGAGTTTCTGTTTCTAGATTTGGCTTGAAATTTCCAGATCTGGTTCACTATTTTAAAAAATACCGGAATACGAGTAAAAATTATTTCAATCTGTTCGAAACACAGTCCGATGCTATAATCATCAACTAAATTTTGAAAATTTCTTCAATGAAGAAAGTTAGGGAACATAACAAAAATTTTTTCAAACGTTGATAACTCAGTTGAAAAACATTTCTAGGGCAACCATATTCGCACACAGTACTTCCAGAAGTTACTACAGCAAAAGTTAAAAATTAGAAGTTGTTTGGTGATTTCACTCCAGATCTGGTTCGTCTTTTTCCAGAATTGGCTATGAACTGTTTCCCTGAGTTGTAACCGCTCAACGCGCGTTCGAATCCCGTCAACTACTCAACCATTTTTGCACAACCCGTCCTCTTCCACCCCCCCCCCTCCTCAATCCAAAAAGGACCACCCAAAAATCGGCTTCAACCATAAATGGGCGGAGCAAAGGGGGCGGTCCCCTTGTTCTATTATTAATATGATTGTAGACGAAAACTGTGCTTAACGACCTCTACCGAATGCTACAGAGAAGTAACACGGGATCACTGGAAACTTGGTATGTGTTATTTAGCTCATTTCAACCAAAATTCATTAGTGAAATGTGTTAAAATATCACCCAGATGAACTGTGTTGTGCAACATCGACAACTACATAGTATACTTTGAGGCAACAACACCAGAATAAAAAGGTAATATTATAACTCTTGAAACCTGTCTCAAATGGTTTAGAGAATTATAATATTGCAGACAGGATGATGAACGACCGCAATCGCAACAGATTTTACTGGAAACATGGTAGGTAATATTCAACTCATATAAACCAAACTTTATTGGTGATATGTGTTACAATATTACCCAGATGGAGTGCGACGTTCAACGATGATTATTCCTACAGTATCAAGACATGGGACAACCATGATATTCGACTAAATAGGAAATAGTTCAACAACAGATGCTAACACATTGTTAGTGGTAATTTCAAAAATTAGATAATTTTCCAAAAATGAATTTACAGGTTTCGATGGAGATGTAGGAAATTCTGTAGAATCAGAAAGAAATAAACGTGTTCACAAGTACCCGGTCAACTGTAACAGGTAACGTGATATTATATTAATCAAGATGGCGGTGAATGTAATATCATGTTCCAGATGGTACAATGAAAGTTGCTACAAATGTTTCCATGACATTTCTCAACGAAGGTAATTCTACTGATTCAGACAACTTCAATTTTTTAGAATTGCAGATTGAAATTAGAATAAGTTTCGCTTGCGGACACAGAGAGAAAAAGATAACTGAATATCAGGTAATAAAATAATTTTGGAACCAATATTCACAAAAGTCACTGATCAGTTTTGTTACCAGAGAGGCTTTCGCATAGGTGTTGAGCACTCGATACTCAATGACACGGACTTTCAGAAATTCATGTCGAGCACTCCGGAACTCATGAAAGGATTAAGATAAATTCAGATATTACAGACACCGTTGGGTCTACAATCCTGCATTGGTACTCTATCTTAACTGACTCCAGGTAATGCAACATCGATTTGTACGAATTTAACTTTTTGTCCAATTCATGTTGTGTTACAGGTGAATACATTAAACATCGTTGGAATTGACAATGGTAGATAAGACAAGAAGCTGGTTCAAAGAACTTTTTGAGGTAATATTATGAGGTAGCAAAAATAACAAAAGACATATTAGTATATCATGTGCAAAAAACAAAGCAACACTCTGTTTTCAAACATCAGTTTAACACCAACAGAGGCATTGGTGCCATACTTGAAGGGTATGCTGTGTTCCGTGTGTTCCAGAATTGATTTTTTGAAAGTTTCATTCAACAGTCAATAACCAAAATGATACAGATACAGTTCAGAATTACTGAAAACGGAGTAATCATGAATGAGAAACCCTGTTCATAAGATGATAGCTCAAAATGAACAAAATTTTATATATGAAGATGGAATTTATACATCGATAATGGTTTTTGCGCAATAGGGTGCGCTGCTCTCAATGGATGCAAATCTTGGAATAAATGGATATTTTTACAGATGACAGGACGAAGTGTTCTCTCAATATTAGGCTCACAGCTGACAACGGAAATGACTTTCAACATCAACACAAAATTGGTAGGTAATTTTCACCTCGAACAAACCAAGTTTCATTTGGTATTCGTAATGAAAAATTACCCAGATTGCATGTGACGTACATCATCGACAATTGCGTGGAATAATTACAAACGACATTGGATTTTCTCATCAAAGGTAATACTCAACCCACACAACCTAATTGATAACGTTTTATTTAGGTTCGAGAAAAGAAAACTCTCTCACTGAACTTTGGAAGAATAATCGTTTGAACCTCAGGTAATGAAACATTTCCGGCACCAATATTCATATCGGTCCCTGATATGTTTTATTACCAGGTCAATTTCAACATTGATGTGGCGTACACCATGGTTCATGACGGGAAGACGAAACATGGAAATGAGTCCGGAACAGATGGTAATATCATTAGATATCAATCGGCGTGTTGTTTCACATTATTCGAAACAGTAACAAATGTCATGATATTTCAGACAAAAACTGTGACCTCAACCCAACCAATCAACCCGCGACACGTAATCACCCGGAATTCGGTAGGTGATATTTAACTCATTCGAACCAAATTTCATTGGTAAGGTGTTAAAATATTACCCAGATGAACTGTGACGTGCAAAATTGCCATCTTCATAGGATACTTCAAGGCAGCGACACCAGGATTAACAAAGGTGATATTATAACGTTTCTAACCGACTTCAAAATAGTTTCAAAGTTTATGATATTGCAGACAAGAATTATGATGAACGGAGTGCAACATCGACATTTACCTAGGCAACTTCAAGACAACGAGAATCAAAGGTGATATTATAACTCTCGAAGCCTGTTCCAAATAGTTTCGAGGTTTATAATATTGCAGACAAGAACTATGATGAACGACCTCAACCAAAGTCTATGGTACAGTAATACGGGATGACTGGAAACTTGGTAGGTGATATTTAACTCGTTTCAACCAAAACTCATTGTTGACATGCGTTAAAATATTACCCAGATGACTGTGACGTGCAACACCGACAACTACATAAGATACTTTAAGGCAGCGACACCAGAATCAGAAAAGGTAATATTATAACTCATATAACCACACTCCGATGGTAATATGCTTTATAATATTACAGAATCAAACTCTCTGGATCTACTTCTTGTCATTTCATCGTTGGGCATCATCTTTATGTCATTCGGTAATATCTTTTTCACTTCTGTCCATGTTTCACAATGTTTCACGTCGCGACTTTATATGTCAGAGTTGTACTCTTTGTCGTTGCTAATTTTTGTCAAGTAAACAACAACTAATGTACAAACACAAACAATAAGAAAATTTCGATATTTAGTTCGTCTCATCAGAACGAAATTAAATTATGTTATTTTGACAAGGATTTTCCAATTTTTTTGTTTTATTGCTAACAAATTTAATTTCAAGTAACAACTTGGTTTCACCGTTATTCCAGAAAACTATACACATACATTTCTATAAATTGTCACTTTCATCCAGTGCAAAAGTCCAATATCTTGACTATGAGATGCAGACATTTTTTGAGGCTCGAAACTCGGTGCAGAAGTTGAATCTGGGACCAACCACCAAATTGTCAGAAACGATACAGCAAACCAACTAGTGGCTTTAGGAGTAGTGAGTGAAAAGTGAGAGCTATGTACTATCGATGAATGTTTTTTTGTTCTGGAACCGTTCGAACTCTTTCTTGACATTTTGATTCAAACCGGTTTCTGCGAAATATTGTTCCGATATTTTTCTCCCTCTTCAAAGAATTTAATTCGGAAAGAATGTTAATTTTTCTCGCATTCTTTCTCTTTTTTTCAAGCTCAAATTTCCAGTGAATCTGCAAAACACCAGAAGTGACCACTTCATGAACATCTACGTATTTTACAATCACCGAGTGGTGCTCAATCACCGAGTCGTGCTCCAACGTCATCAGTGCACCAACAAGAAGTCTTCAGAAAAAGTGAAGTATGTTTCTGATGCATCGAGAGTTTTGATCGGGTCACTGGAAAAGTTGAAGTCCTAGTTTTTGCATTCATTTTTTTTCTTCCCAGTTCTGGTCACTAAAATCTTTTTCGAGTTTTTACTTCCGGTATTATACACCGTAGACTTTTCAGTAACAACTATATCAGCATTTCAAAAGGTAATACTCGTATCGTAAAACCAATTCCTACTGAAAGTACATGTTTTAAGTAAGTAATTTTTACAATTGTTCATAAAATTTGAACTTCGAGAAGTACAATTTGTTTTTGAAAGTTACCTCTAAACACAGTGTATAAGTTTTAAAATTGCAGAAATGGACTAAAATGGAGAATAGACGACATAACCTATAACACGGTCACCGGTCAATAACCAAAAACTAGGTAGGTGATATTTAACTCATATAAACCAAGTCTCAATGGTGATATGTGTTCAAATATTACCCAGGTGAACAGTGACGTACAATATGAACAACGACCTGAATGACTTCAAGAAAACAGTACAAGGACCTGGAAAGGTAATACATATTATAACTCTTGTAACCATTTCAAAATGGTTTGAGATTTATAATATTGCAGGAAAAAAATACGAACTCGACCACAAGCTGAAATACAATAACATGAGATCACCTGAAATTTGGTAGGTCATATTGATTCATATAAACCAAGCTTCAATGATAGTATAGGTTTGAATATTACCCAGGTACTGACTGAGGCGTACATCACAAACATTTCTCTAGATTATTGCGGCAATGAAATATTTCAAGTGATGAGATACTTTTTGCACCAATATTCATTAAAATCTTTAATCTGTTTGATCACGAGGAACGCTTCGGCATAGGTGTCGCGCACTCAATATTTGATGACTGAATGAAAAATCGCAACAACTTTCAAATGCGACAGAAATTTTCCCATACTCGGTACCACACTTTTTTCTTTAGTCTTTATGAGTATGGATGACCTCTTACAGCTTAGTATAACATTGGTGAAATGTGTTAAAACATCACCCAGACATAGTATACTTTGAGGAAACGACACCAGAATGAAAAGGGGATTTTAGATATATGATATTATAACTCTTAGAGCCTGTTTCAAATGGTTTTGAGAATTATAATATTGCAGACAAGATGATGAACTACTGCAATTGCAACAGATTTCACTGGAAACATGGTAGGTAATATTTAACTCATATAAACCAAATTTGCTTGGTGATATGTGTTCAAATATTACTCAGATGGAGTGTGACGTTCAACGATGATTAATCCTACAGTATCAAGACATGGGACAACCGTGCCATTCGACTGAATAAAAACTAGTTCAACAACAGATGTTAACACATTGTTAGTGGTAATTTCAAAAATTAGATTATTTTCCAAAAATGAATTTACAGGTTTCGATGGAGATGTAGGAAATTCTGTAGAATCAGAAAAAAAAAATGAACGTGTTCACAAGTACCCGGTCAACTGTAACAGGTAACGTGATATTATATTAACCAAGATTGCGGTGAATGTAATATCATGTTCCAGATGGTACAGTGAAAGATGCTACGAATATTTTCATGATATTTCTCAACAAAGGTAATTCTACTGACTCAGACAACTTTAAAAATTTGAGAATTGCAGATTGGAATTGAAATAAGTTCTGCTTGCGGACACAGAGAGAGAGAGAGAGAGAAAACGATAACCAAATCTCAGGTAATAAAATAATATCGGCAGTAGTATTCACAAAAATCCCTGATCAGTTTTGTTACCAGGAAGGCTTTGGCATAGGTGTTGCGCACTCAATACCTAATCACAGGCTAAAAAATCACAGCGAAAATAACAATGCGACAGAGAATTTTCTATTCGCGATAACACAGTTGTTTCTCTATTTTTGTGAATTTGGATTATAGTTTACGGCCAGTATTACAGGCCACCACCGTGGGAAACCATATTTCACCAATACAAGTCTAAATCCCAACTTGAGCGCTGCTCTATTAAGCCTTTTGTCCTTCGATTATCGTTAGATTATTGGAAAATGGTAGTACGGTATTACAGGTCATCGTGCGTAATGCTCGCATTAGTCGTACAATGCCTAATCCAAATCCAAGTAATTACCTTTCTTTCTTCAGTTGCTTTCACATGTGGCGTTACAGGTAAGAATTAGAAACAATTTCTCTCCTTCATGTTAGAATATTGCAGAGGCGGACAGTGATGTTTAATATTGAAACCTACCAGCAGTACTGAGACATGATATCATCAAAATTTCAACGGGTAATATTTCACTCATATGAACCAAACTTCAATGGTAGAGTGGATAGGGTACCACCTAGATGAACTGTGACACGTACACCCAAACCCCCTCTTTTCGGAAGAACAAAATCATGATGATAATCACAAACTTGACAGATAGTTGGAGATTGTCCATACTCTGATTATGTTCCAATTTAAATGAACTAGGCATTTTCAGGTTACAACTGACGATACTCGCTCACTATTACAGTTGTCAAATCTGAATCCAGGTAATGCCACATTAACTCAGACGAATTTTTTTCCGTTGAGAAAATGTTGCATTACAGAACAATACGAGAAACCATTGCTCACTGCAACACTGGTTGATAGAATTTGATTGAAGAAGATGGTGAAAAGAAATTTTTGATGATTTGAACTTAAGGTAATCATTTTTGACCCCAACATTTGTGAAGGTCTCTGAACTATTTCAAAACTGCTCCAAGTTTTGTGCACTTCAAACCTCTATCAAACACTCACGAAAAATTACAATTGGTGAGACATGTTTTAATTCTCGGAAAAAACACAGGTTGTATTATGTTTAGGAGAAGAATTGCATTACAGTACTACAGATTAACGTGGGAAACCTTCGCTTACGGCCACAATTGCTAATCCTCGTCGGAGTCATCCCACATCAGTCTCTCAAGTCACCTCTAACATGTTGCATTTCAGGTAAGAACAAAAAATAGAACGTTTCACGAGAGAAACGACCGAAAAGTGCGCTAGGCTGTGTGTAGACCGTTTTAGTTGAAATTTTTTGCACAAGTAGATTTCAATGCGCTGAATCCGAATATTTTGGTTCTGTTCCAGTTTATCCCACCAAAGTCTCGCAGTACTCGCACAAACTTAGCCCTTTTCAAACTTTGGATATTCATATCTTTCTTCAAACATTTTTTCGAGGAAAACAATTTTAAGAACAAAGTAACACAAACATGAAAAATCGATCAATTTAAATATTTTCGAAATTTATCGATTGATTATTGTTATTTCGAAGGGTACTTTTGAGAAGTATTTCTTCCAACAGTACACACTAATTCACACGCACAACAAATTTTTTTGTATTCAATCGAAGCGTCTTTTCCTTTTCTATGTAATCAGATCATAAAATAGGACCGCGCGGATATATAAGTGAAGTTATGGAGAAAAAACGACTGCGCCGAAATCAATCGATAAATTTCAGAAATTTTTATATTAATCGATTTTTCATGTTTGTGTTACTTTGTTCCTTAAATCGTTTTCCTCGAAAAAATGTTTGAAAAAAGATATGAACATCCAAAGTTTGAAAAGGGCTAAGTTTGTGCAAGTACTGTGAGACTTTGGTAGGATATACTGGAACAGAACCAACATATTTGGATTCAGCGCACTGAAATCTACTTATGCACAAAATTTCAACTTAAACGGTTTACATACAGCTTAGCGCACTTCTTGGCTGTTTTCGGTCGTTTCTCTCGTGAAACGTCTCACATGTCAGAGTTGTACTTTTTGTCGTTGCTAATTTTTGTCAAGTAAACAACAACTAATGTACAAACACAAACAATGAGAAAATTTCGAGATTTAGTTCGTCTCATCAGAACAAAATTAAATTATGTTATTTTGACAAGGATTTTCCAATTTTTTTGTTTTATTGCTAACAAATTTAATTTCAAGTAACAACTTGGTTTCACCGTTATTCCAGAAAACTATACACATACATTTCTATAAATTGTCACTTTCATCCAGTGCAAAAGTCCAATATCTTGACTATGAGATGCAGACATTTTTTGAGGCTCGAAACTCGGTGCAGAAGTTGAATCTGGGACCAACCACCAAATTGTCAGAAACGATACAGCAAACCAACTAGTGGCTTTAGGAGTAGTGAGTGGGAAAGTAAGAGCTATGTAATTTCGATAAATGTTTTCTTTGTTCTGGAACCGTTCGAACTCTTTCTTGACATTTTGATTCAAACCGGTTTCTGCGAAATATTGTTTCGATATTTTTCTCCCTTCTCAAAGAATTTAATTCGAAAAAAATGTTAATCTTTTCTCGCATTTTTTCTCTTTTTTTCAAGCTCTAATTTCCAGTGGATCTGCAAAACTCCAAAAATGACCATTTCATGATCATCTACGTATTTTACAATCAGCGAGTGGTGCTCCAACGTCACCAGTGCACCAACAGAAGTCTTCAGAAAAAGTGAAGTATGTTTCTGAAGCATTGAGAGTTTTGATCGGGTCACTGGAAAAGTTGAAGTCCTAGTTTTTGCATTCATATTTTTTCTTCCCAGTTCTGGTCACTAAAATCTTTTTCGAGTTTTTACTTTCGGTATTATACACCGTAGACTTAGTGCATTGAAAATTTTCAGTAACAACTATATCAGCATTTCAAAAGGTAATACTCGTATCGTAAAACCAATTCCTACTGAAAGTACATGTTTTAAGTAAGTAATTTTTACAATTGTTCATAAAATTTGAACTTCGAGAAGTACTATTTGTTTTTGAAAGTTACTTCTAAACACAGTGTAAATTTTAAAAACCCCCTCTTTTCGGAAGAACAAAATTATGATGATAATCACAAACTAGACAGATAGTTGGAGATTGTCCATACTCTGATTATGTTCCAATTTAAATAAACAAGGATTTTCCAGGTTACAACTGACGATACTCGCTCACTATTACAGTTGTCAAATCTGAATCCAGGTAATGCCACATTAACTCAGACGAATTTTTTTCCGTTGAGAAAATGTTGCATTACAGAATAATACGAGAAACCATCGCTCACTGCAACACTGATTGATAGGATTCGATTAAAGAAGATGGTGAAAAGAAATTCTTGATGATTTGAACTTAAGGTAATCATTTTTGACCCCAACATTTGTGAAGGTCTCTGAACTGTTTCAAAACTGCTCCAAGTTTTGTGCACTTCAAACCTCTATCAAACACTCACGAAAAATTACAATTGGTGAGACATGTTTTATTTCTCGGAAAAAAAACACAGGTTGTATTATGTTTAGGAGAAGAATTGCATTACAGTACTACAGATTAACGTGGGAAACCTTCGCTTACGGCCACAATTCCTAATCCTCGTCGGAGTCATTCCACATCACTCTCTCAAGTCACCTCTAACACGTTGCATTTCAGGTAAGAACAAAGAATAGAACGTTTCACGAGAGAAACGACCGAGAAGTGCGCTAGGCTGTGTGTAGACCGTTTTAGTTGAAATTTTTTGCACAAGTAGATTTTAATGCGCTAAATCCGAATATTTTGGTTCTGTTCCAGTTTATCCCACCAAAGTCTCGCAGTACTCGCACAAACTCAGCCCTTTTCAAACTTTGGATATTCATATCTTTTTTCAAACATTTACTCAAGGAAAATAATTTTAAGAACAAAGTAACACAAACATGAAAAATCAATCAATTTAAGTATTTCTGAAATTTATCGATCGATTCTTGTTATTCTGAAGGGTACTTTTGAGAAGTATTTCTTCCAACAGTACATACTAATTCACACGCACAACGATTTTTTTATTTTTTGTATTCAATCGAAGCGTCTTTTCCTTTTCTATGTAATCAGATCATAAAAAAAGGCCGCGCGGATATATAAGTGAAGTTATGGACAAAAACGACTGCGCCGAAATCAATCAATACATTTCAAAAATATTTATATTGATCGATTTTTCATGTTTGTGTTACTTTGTTCTTAAAATTATTTTCCTTGAAAAAATGTTTGAAGAAAGATATGAACATCCAAAGTTTGAAAAGGAGCAATTTTGTGCAAGTACTGCGAGAATTTGGTAGGATATACTGGAACAGAACCAACATATTTGGATTCAACGCATTTAAATCTACTTGTGCAAAAAATTTCAACTAAAACGGTCTACACACAGCCTAGCGCACTTTTCGGTCGTTTCTCTCGTGTAACGTCTCATAAGACGTTCCGCGAGAAAATCAACCTGCCAGAAAAAATCAACCTGATTGATCCTGCCAGTTTCTTGCAATATCGTCCCAAACCTGGCATTTTTCAATATTTAGAAGTTCATATTTCTCTTCAAACATCTCACTTTCTCAAAATTTTTTGCAGTCATAGTGATGTGATCACGCTCAATCGATCAAATGAAATGTGTCAAAAATTATCGATTGCTTTTTTGAGAAGCAAAATCGTCAACTAATTGGATATTTTCGAGTGAAGAGAGTTATGAAAAAAAGTACTGCGCAAAAAATCAGTCGATAATTTTTGACACAATTCATTTTTATCGATGGAGCGTGATCACATCACTATGACTGCAAAAAGTTTTGAGAAAATGAGATGTCTTATATGCGAAGACAAAATCTATACATCAATGACAGTGTCTGCTCGATGAATTGTACTGAGATTTATGGTTTCTCAATGAATGCAAACCTAGGAATCAATGGAAACGTTTACAGATGAAAAGGATGGAGGCTATTTCCAATGTTGAACCATTACCAACGGAACTAACTTTCAACATCAAGAAAATCAAGGTAGGTAACTTTCAACTCAAACAAACCAAGTTTCATTTGGTATTTGTGTTGAATAAATTACCCAGATTGCGGTCATCGACAATTTCGTGGAATGAGAACAAACGGCATTGGATGTTCTCATCAAAGGTAATACTCAACCCACACAACCTAATTGATAACGTTCAAATTGAGATTGGGAAAAGGAAACCCTCTCACTGAACTTTGGAGGAATATTCGTTTGAATTTCAGGTAATAAAACATTTCCGGTACCAATATTCATATTGGTCCCTGATATGTTTTATTACCAGGTCGGTTCCAATGTACACAATTGTTCATGACGGGAAGACAAAATAGGAAAATGAGCTCAGCCCGGAAAAGATGTTGGACGGTAATAAAAATCAGAATTACTCTGCGTCTCCGGAGATTTTGTTTTAATTCATTTGAAATCGTAATACATGTCATAATATCGCAGACAAGGACTGTGATCTCAACTCAACCTATCACCCTGCGACACGGAATCTCCCGGAATTTGGTAGGTGATATTTAACTCATTCGAACCAAACTTCATTGGTAAGGTGTTAAAATATTACCCAGATGAACTATGACGTGCAAAATTGATATCTTCATAGGATACTTCAAGGCAGCGACACCAGAATCAACAAAGGTAATATTATGATGTTTCTACCCAATTTCAATCGTTTCAAAGTTTATGATATTGCAGACGAGAACTATGACAAACGACCCCATCAAAAGCTATGAGACCGTGGTGCAATTTCACTGGAAACTTGGTAGGTAACATTTAACTCATGTAGAACACGCTTCAATGATACGAAGGGTTGAAACATCGCCCAGATGGACTATCAAGTGCAACATCAACCTAGGCCACTTCAAGGCAACGAGACCAGAATCAATAAAGGTGATATTATAACTCTTGAAGCCTGTTCCCAATAGTTTCGAGAATTATAATATTGCAGACAAAACCTATGATGAACGACCGCAAGCACAAGCTGTAAACACAGTGATACGATTTGGAAAATGGTAGGTAATATTTAATTCATATAAACCAAACTTTATTGGTGATATGAATTAAAATATTACCCAGATGAACTGTGACGTGCAAAATTGCTATCTTCATAGGATACTTCAAGGCAGCGACACCAGAACCAACAAAGGTGATATTATACTGTTTTGATCGTTTCAAAGTTTATGATATTGCAGACGAGAACTATGACAAACGACCCCATCAAAAGCTATAAGACCGTGGTGCAATTTCACTGGGAACTTGGTAGGTAACATTTAACTCATGTAGAACACGCTTCAATGATACGAAGGGTTGAAACATCGCCCAGATGGACTATCAAGTGCAACATCAACCTAGGCCACTTCAAGGCAACGAGACCAGAATCAATAAAGGTGATATTATAACTCTTGAAGCCTGTTCCCAATAGTTTCGAGAATTATAATATTGCAGACAAAAACTATGATGAACGACCGCAAGCACAAGCTGTAAATAAACACAGTGATACGATTTGGAAAAATGGTAGGTAATATTTAATTCATATAAACCAAACTTTATTGGTGATATGTATTAAAATATTATCCAGATGGACTTCGGCGTACAACACCAACTTGTCTCTAGATTATGGGCATGATATCATTTGACAGTAAAGAGGTAATATTTCAATCATAGAAAAACTGAGCTTCATTGGTACCATTACTCAGAATATTATCAAGATGGACGTTGGCGTTCGACGATGATAACTCCTACAGTATCAAGACATAGGACAACCATGCCATTCACATAAATAGAAAAGAGTTCAACAACAGATGCTGACACATCAATACATGGTAAGTTCAAAAATTAGATAAATTTCCAGAAGTGAATTTACAGGTTTTGATGGAGATGTGAAATTTCGTAGGATCAGAAAGAAATAAACGTGTTCACAAATACCCGGTAAATTGTGACAGGTTAACATGATATTATATCAACCAAGATTGCGATGGATGTAATATCATGTTCCAGATTGTACAGTGAAAGTTGCTACGAATATTTTCATGACATTTCTCAACAAAGGTAATTTTACTGATTCAGACAATTTCAAAAATTTGAGAATTGCAGATTGGAATTGGGATAAGTTCCGCCTGCAGACACACAGAGAGAGAAAGAAAACGATAACCAAATCTCAGGTAATAAAATAATACTGGCACCAATATTCACAAAAGTCCTTGATCAGTTTTGTTACCAGAAAGGCTTTGGCATAGGTGTTGCGCACTCAATACCTAATCACTGGCTAAAAAATCATAGCGAAAATAACAATGCGACAGAGAATTTTCTATTCGCGGTAACACAGTTGTTTCTCTAGTTTTTGTGAATTTGGATTATAGTTTACGGTTAGTATTACAGGCCACCACCGTGGGAAACCATATTTCACCAATACAAGTCTAAATCCCAACTTGAGCGCTGCTCTATTTAGCCTTTTGTCATTCGATTATCGTTAGATTATTGGAAAGTGGTAGTACGGTATTACAGGTCATCGTGCGTAATGCTCGCATTAGTCATACAATGCCTAATCCAAATCCAAGTAATTACCTTTCTTTCTTCAGTTGCTCCCACATGTGGCGTTACAGGTAAGAATTAGAAACAATTTCTCTCCTTCATGTTAGAATATTGCAGAGGCGGACAGTGATGTTCAATATTGAAAACTACCAGCAGTACTGAGACATGATATGATCAAAATTTCAACGGGTGATATTTCACTCATATGAACCAAACTTTGATGGTAGAGTGGATTAGAGTACCACCTAGATGAATTGTGACACGTACATCATCGATAATAGCTTACACCCAAACCCCCTCTTTTCGGAAAAACAAAATTATGATGATAATCACAAACTAGACAGATAGTTAGAGATTGTTCATACTCTGATTATGTTCCAACTTGAATGAACTAGGATTTTTCAGGTCACAACTGACGATACTCGCTCACTATTACAGTTGTCAAATCTGAATCCAGGTAATGCCACATCAACTCAGACGAATTTTTTTCCGTTGAGAAAATGTTGCATTACAGATCAATACGAGAAACCATTGCTCACTGCAACACTGGTTGATGGAATTTGAATAAAGAAGATGGTGAAAAGAAATTTTTGATGATTTGAACTTAAGGTAATCATTTTTGACCCAAACATTCGTGAACGTCTCTGAACTGTTTCAAAACTGCTCCAAGTTTTGTGCACTTCAAACCTCATTCAAACACTCACGAAAAATTACAATTGGTGAGACATGTTTTATTTCTCGGAAAAAAACACAGGTTCTCTTATGTTTAGGAGAAGAATTGCATTACAGTACTACAGATTAACGTGGGAAACCTTCGCTTACGGCCACAATTGCTAATCCTCGTCGGAGTCATTCCACATCACTCTCTCAAGTCACCTCTAACATGTTGCACTTCAGGTAAGAACAAAGAATAGAACGTTTCACGAGAGAAATGACCGAAAAGTGCGCTAGGCTGTGTGTAGACCGTTTTAGTTGAAATTTTTGATTACATAGAACAAGAAAAGTCCGGTTCGATTGAATACAAAAAATCAAAAATTCGTAGTGCGTGTGAATTAGTATGTAGTATTGAAAAAATACTTCTCAAAAGTACCCTTCAGAATAATATTTTTCACTTTTCTTGTGACTTTAGTCGTATTTTCATCAACACAAAAGAAATAGTACCAAAATTTGAAACTGAAGTTTGCCTGGGTCTTGAGATACGGTATTCACATTTTTTTATTTTTCTTCAAGTTTGCGCACGCTTATCTCTAAAACTGAACCATCAACATTGCTTGATTTTTGATTCAACGATGTCTGCTAGTCGAGATCTATCGTTTGATAGTAATCACTATGTATCTCGTTCGAGTTCTCATGCAACCCTATGAAAAATCATGTTTCGGCGTCATTTAGGCTCTAAGAAATGACAAAATTGATTTTTCATATTTTTATTCCACACGCTCAATCAATTAAAATGAAATGTGTCGAAAGTTATCGATTGATTTTTGGGAAGCAAAATCGTCAACTAATTGGATATTTTGGAGTGAAGAGAGTTATGAAAAAAAAAGTAACACGCAAAAAATCAGTTGATAACTTTTGACACATTTCATTTTGAACGATTGAGCGTGATCACATCACTATGACTGGAAAAAAAATCTTGGAAAAATGAGATGTTTGAACAGAAATATAAACTTCAAAATATTGAAAAATGCCAAGTTTGGGACGGTACTGCGAGAAACTGGCAGGATCAATCAAAGTGAAACTGACATTTTTAAATTCATGGTTATAAAATTTACTAGCACACTCAATTTGAGACCAAACGGTTCACGGGGAGCCTAGCGCACTTTTTGGCTGTTTTTGGTTGATTCTATCGCAAAACGTCTTATATGCAAAGACAAAGTCTATACATCAAGGACAGTTTCTGCTCGATGGATTATACTGAGATTTATGGTTTCTCAATGAATGAAAATCTAGGAATCAATGGAAACTCTTACAGATGAAAGGGATGGAGGCTCTTACCAATGTTATACCAACCATTACCAACGGAACTCACTTTCAACATCGAGAAAATCTAGGTAGGTAATTTTCAACTCGAACGAACCAAGTTTCATTTGGTATTTGTGTTGAGACTGAGAAAAGAAAACTGTCTCACTGAACTTTGGAGGAATATTCGTTTGAATTTCAGGTAATAAAACATTTCCGGTACCAATATTCATATTGGTCCCTGATATGTTTTATTACCAGATTGATTCCAACATTGATGTGGAGTACACGATTGTTCATGATGGGAAGACGAAATATGGAAATGAGTCCGGAACGGATGTTGGATGGTAATATCATTCGATATCAATGGGCGTGTTGTTTCAAATTATTCATATTTGTAATAAATGTCATATTATTGCAGACAAGAACTGGGACCTCAACTCAATCAGTCACCTTGCGACACGGAATCACCCGGAATTTGGTAGGTGATATTTAACTCATTCGAACCAAACCACCATCGGTGAAATGTGTTAAAATATCACCCAGATGAACTGTGACGTGTAAACTCGACAACTTCATAAGATACTTCGAGACAGCGACACAAGAATCAGAAAAGGTAATATTATAACGGTCCTAACCATTTTCAAAAATGTTTCGAAGTTTATAATATTACAGGGTGCGCCGTAAGTATTGGTCGGTTGTAAAACCGCTGCCACGTGGCGCAGAGTTCATTAAATGTTCCAACCCTTGTGCTGCGAAGTTAAGCCTTTGCTGTGTTCAGCCTCAGGTCCTTGTTCTTGGTTGTTAGAAAGCTGATTTTTCGAATACGGTATACGCTAATATTCAGCTACACTAAAACGATCCGTTGCATCATTTTTCCGGCCATTCCGTCCTGCAACGCGAGATTCTGCAGTATGCGGTAAATATTTCCTAAGATATTTTTCTTGGCAGTTTTCACTAGGGCTGGAGTTAAAACTGTGACGGAAAACCCACTCATAGGTTCCACACGACGTGTATCAAGAGTTTTAAACAGTTCCGATGTTTCTCGGACAAGGCATCGAGGAACGTCAAGCTCTTGAACGATCTCCGGCAGGTGCTCTCCCTCATTTGACTTTTTGAAAAGTGAAGGGTGGTATGGTTATGGTGTCACATCTCTCGTTAAAATGAAAATATCCAGATCGAATTTTAAATGAAAATACCTAAAGGTTATAAGAAAATAATAAAATTTGAAAAATTGAATTTTGACGCGTGACGTGGCAGCATACTACACGCAAAGTGATCGACCAATACTTATGGCGCACCCTGTACAGACGAGAACTGTGACAAACGACCTCTGCCAAAAGCTATGTAAAAGTGATAAGGGATTCCTGGAAACTAGGTAGGTTCTGCTCAACTCATATAAACCAAACTTTATTGGTGATATTTGTTCAAATAAAACCGAGATGAACTATACATTGTAACACTAACCATTAAATGAATGCAAGTCTTGAAACAAATGGATATTTTTTCAGATGAGAGGAAGAAGTGTTTTCCCAATATTAGACTGACCACTGACAACGGAAATGACTTTCATTATCAACAGAATTTTGGTAGGTAATTTTCAACTCAAACAAACCAAGATTCATTTGGTATCTGTGTTGAATAATTACCCAGATTGCTCGTGACGTACATCATCGACAATTGCGTGGAATAACAATAAACGACATTGGATGTTCTCATCAAAGGTAATACTCAACCCACACAACCTAATTGATAACGTTTGAATTGAGATTGGGAAAAAAAACTCTTTCACCGAACTTTGGAAGAATATTCGTTTGAAACTCAGGTAATGAAACATTTCCGGCACCAATATTCATATCGGTCCCTGATATGTTTTATTACCAGGTCAGTTCCAACATTGATGTGGCGTACACGATTGTTCATGATGGGAAGACAAAATATGAAAATGAGACCGGAACAGATGTTGGATGGTAACATCATTAGATATCAATCGGCGTGTTGTTTCGAATTCTTCAAAATAGTAATAAACAAGCAGCTATTCCTCGCTACGCTCGGGCTGCTTGAGTTTTTTCGCTAACGCTCCAAAACTCTCTCTCTCTCTCCCTCTCTACCTCTCTCTCTCTCCACCTCTCTCTCTCTACCTCTCTCTCTCCACCTCTCTCTCTCTCTCTCTCTCTCTCTCTCTCTCTCTCTCTCTCTCTCTCTCTCTCTCTCTCTCTCTCTCTCTCTCTCTCTCCCCCATCTCTCTCTTTCTCTCTCCCCTCTCTCTCTCTCTATCTCTCTCTCTCCCCTCTCTCTCTTTCTCCCCTCTCTCTCTCTCTCTCTCTCTCTCTCTCTCTCTCTCTCTCTCTCTCTCACTCACTTTTTCTCTCACTCTCTCTCTCACTCTCTCTCTCTCTCTCTCCCCCCCCTCTCTCTCTCTCTCTCGCTCTCTCTTCACCTCTCTTTCTCTCGCTCTCTCTTCACCTCTCTTTCTCTCTCCACCTCTTTCTCTCTTTTTTCACATCTCTCTATCTCTTCACCTCTCTCTCTCTCTCTTCACCCCTCTCTCTCTCTTTTCACCTCTCTCTCCACCTCTCTCTTTCTCCCTTCCCTCTCTCTCTCTCTCCCTCTCTCTCTCTCCTCCCCTCTCTCTCTCTCTCCACCTCTCTCTCTCTTCACCTCTCTTTCTCTCTCCACCTCTCTCTCTCTCACCACCCCTCTCCCTCTCTCTCTTTCCAATCTGCATGCAACCGTCACTAATGTTCATATCGCTAAATCCAACGCAACAACATTCGTTGACCCCAGCAACCATGAGTACTCACGCAAACGGTTTCCAAGAGTTTCGTGCAGCTGTGACCTAGTGGTTAAAGCAGATAACTTTCACGCGATTGTCGCGGGTTCGTATCCTCCCTCTGGGCACTTTTGCACAACCCCTCCCTCTCCCTCAAACCCAACCAAATCCAAAAAGCTTCACTCAAAAATCGGCTTCACGAAAAGTGGGCGGGGCAAAGTGGGCGGAGGATTTGTCGCTTATTAATATGATGTCATATAATTGCAGACAAGAAATAGGAACTCAACTCAATCAATCACCCTGCGACACGGAATCACACGGAATTCGGTAGGTGATATTTAACTCACTCGAACCAAACTTCATTGGTACGGTGTTAAAATATTACCCAGATGAACTGTGACATGCAAAATTGCCATCTTCATAGGATACTTCCAGCCAGAATCAACAAAGGTAATATTATAACGTTTCCAACCAATTTCTAAATTGTTTCAAAATTTATGATACAAGCACTCGTTCCTCGCTACGCTCAGACCGCTCAATTTTCAATGCTTACGCGCCTCAAGTCATAATCATAACCCAGGGAAAAAATATTTATTTTTTCATCGCGAAAAAAATTGAACAAGTTGTAAGAACGTGAAACATCATTCAAGCTGCTGTAGGTTCAAAAACATTGAATACGTAAGATTTTTTATTCTGACGTGAGAACCCTCTATCTCTCTCTTTCTTTCTTTCTCTCTCCACCTCTCTCACTCTGCTAGATGTGCACATTCAAATTTGAAAAAAAAGATGATCGAAAAATCGGCTTCAACCAAATTGGGGGCGGTCCCCTTGTTCTATTATTAATATGATATTGCAGATGAGAAACATCGACAACTACATATGCCACTTCAAGACAACGAGACCAGAGTCAAAACAGGTGATATTATAACTCTTGAAGCCTGTTCCAAATAGTTTCGAGAATTATAATATTGCAGACAAGAACTGTGATGAACAACCGCGAGCACAAACTGTGACACAGTGATACGATTTCACTGGAAAATTGGTAGGTAATATTTAGTTCATATAAACCAAACTTTATTGGTGATATGTATTAAAATATTACCCAGATCAACTGTGACGTGCAACACCGACAACTACATAAGATACTTCTTGGCAGCGACACTAGAATCAGAAAGGGTAATATTATTACTCATATAACCACACTCCGATGGTAATATGCTTTATAATCTTACAGAATCAAACTCTCTGGATCTATTTTCTGTCATTTCATCGTTGGGCATCATCTTTATGTCATTCGGTAATATCTTTTTTACTTTAGTCCATGTTTTACAATGTTTCACGTCGCCACTTTATATGTCAGAGTTGTACTCTTTGTCGTTGCTGATTTTTGTCAAGTAAACAACAACTAATGTACAAACACAAACAATAAGAAAATTTCGATATTTAGTTCGTCTCATCAGAACAAAATTAAATTATGTTATTTTGACAAGAATTTTCCAATTTTTTTGTTTTATTGCTAACAAATTTAATTTCAAGTAATCACTTGGTTTCACCGTTATTCCAGAAAACTATACACATACATTTCTATAAATTGACACTTCATCCAGTGCGAAAGTCCAATATCTTGAGTACAAGATTCAGACATTTTTTGAGGCTCGCGTCGTCAGATTAACATTCTTTTTATACTTGGTACTGTTCGTGTTGCAAAAATAGCAATGATAATGTTGCCCAGGGAATATCAAACATGTTTATCCCCGTTTTTCACACTCTCAACTGCTGACTCACTTATTTCTTTCAGACTCTTCACCTAGAAGATGCATCCACCAGGAAACTCGGTGCAGGAGTTGAATCTGGGACCAACGACCGATTTGTCAGAAACAATACAGCAAACCAACTAGTGGGTCAAGGAGTAGTGAGTGAGAAAGTAAGAGCTATGTAATTTCGATAAATGTTTTTTTTTGTTCTGGAACCGTTCGAACTCTCTCTTGACATTTTAGTTTAAACCGATTTTTGCGAAATATTGTTTTTATATTTTTCTCTCTTTTCAAAGAATTTGATTCGGAAAGAATGTTAATCTTTTCCAGCATTTTTTCTCTTTTTTTCAAGCTCAAATTTCCAGTGGATCTGCAAAACTCCAAAAATGACCACTTCATGAACATCAACGTATTTTACAATCACCGAGTGGTGCTCCAACGTCACCAGTACACCAGCAGAAGTCTTCAGAAAAAGGGAAGTATGTTTCTGAAGCATCGAGAGTTTTGATCAGGTCACTGGAAAAGTTGAAGTCCTAGTTTTTGCATTCAAATTTGAGGAAGTTTTTGCATTCATTTTTTTCCTCCCAGTTCTGGTCACTAAAATCTCATTTGAGACTTTACTCCCTGTATTATACATCGTATAATCAGCGCATTTATATGTTTTAACGCAGTGGGACGCGAGAAGCATCGTGGCAACATAGACAACGCGTGCTTCATGTTAGTTTTGGAAAACGTTTTTTTAAAAATTAAAAGTGAAAGCCTATGGAAAGTCTCATGGACATCCCTCCAGAATAGAAAGAAGGAAAGCTTTTGGAATCCGTGAAGACCGAAAGCAAATCAATCTTACCAAGATTGCTCGTGTGTGTAAAATGTGAGAAGGATAAATTGAAAAATATAAATCAGTTCTTGACAGCCAATAAGAAAAAGAAAAGAGAGGGCAAAACGACCGCACATATATCGCTAGAAGCATGGCCGTTTTCAAACGCGCTCTAATCTCAATTTCGCAGAATGAGTACGGTAACTCTCACAACGAACAGTTAGATTTTTGTGGATTTACATATTATTCTTACTTTCAGTCCATTGAAATTGAAGGCGCATTACTTGAATCGTTCTTGTGTTTCGAGGCGAATTCAAGTTCCCGATTTACGGAGGCCAGATTTTTTAACAGGTAGAGGAAGCTATGTGGACCGGTGTGAGTATTATAAAAAATAAAGTTCGTATATAATCACGTTCTGTGTAGACATCAATTTTATCTCAACAAATCTATACGATAGGAACAGTCCAGAGAAGTTCACTTTATCCGTTTCTCTTTTTATTTTCGAACTTCAAATCTGAATGATTCAGAAAAAAATTACGAGCACTTTGTAATTAAAATAATGGCGTCTTTCTTTGTAAATTATGTAAGGAGTGCTCTTACCATCATCCAACTGTACTATTTAAAACTACACATTTTTCTAGTCAACGACAGTAAGATGGAAAAAGAGCTTTTTTCTGAAGAATATTGTGCAAATCGCATACAAAGTTAACAATTGAACATATGGTGTTATAGTACGTAAAAAACTACTAATATGAGAATTATATCTGATAGCAAACAATTTTTATATACAACGTTTTTTATTACTTTGTCTTAATGGGTAAGACTACAAGGTTGGGTGAGACAGACTTTTGTTTAAATGCGAAACTCTATCATATTGAAGTTGGCGAGTATTTGTTGGAGACAAAAAAGACATGAATTCTTTGTGTTTTTTCAAACCGATATCGACTGTCGACTACTTTTTCTTGCGAATTTTGAGACTGAGAAGTGCGTATGAACACATGCTTTGCTATCCACGTCATAAATGCAATAGACAGAATTGTAGTCCTGTGGAAATAGACAAAAATATCTCTTTCCTCATGCAGAGCAGGATGCTAAGAATATTACTCACCGGTAGAGAAGATTTGATGTGACCGGTTGTTCAGAGGCTTCACACAGTTTGCTCTCTTCAGACTTTTGACCGCGATGCGTGTGTCATCCGTTGCTGACTTCATGAATGTTGTTATCTCTTTGAATTTGTTTTCCAACAGTACAACTGCTTAGTCATTTACAGTTGTGTTGAACTGTTAATTAGGAATATGAACAGAAATAACGTGAAGCGACGCAGTACGTGAACAGACTACGATATGGACTTGTCCGAGTTATATGTTAATTACCTTTATGAGAAAAAAGTGACCAAAGAGTAGATTGTGTGAAAAATTTCCGCTCCCTGTCTCACATGGAAAAAGTCAGGCCGTTTCATATTTCAAATTGTAGTTTTACTTCACATAATAAATGATGATTGAGAAGAGTTTACTCACCAATTGAGAGAAGTAACTTTGACGTGTTTTAGCTGGATGTCCACAGTGTGCAGATTGAACAATGAGAGGAATCGGTCGATGATAGTGGGTCCAGTCCCATGGGTCATTTCTTCTTGAATGAAATTCTATAGTTTTCTATGTAAAACATTCCAGGAAAAGTCTTTTGAACAGTTAATTACAGAAAAGCCATAAAAGACGAGACATCTTACGTGTAAAAATAACAGTCAGTTTTGTTTACCAAGCTATGTCTCAATGTAATTGATTTTTTTATATTTTCACGGTTTTGGGAATTTCAAAGCGCACTTGTACATCACGTTGAAGGTAGAATATTCATCTAGGCATCACAAATGAATGAAAGTTGAGAACTGGAAGAGTTGATGTATTCAGGTTGTGACAATTATTAGCTTGAACAATGGAAACGTTTTCAATCTACTCTAGAAACGAAATACCGCTGATATGAAGTTCATAGGCTGCTGATATCTGCGGCCTATGACGTAAATGCGCTGTTGATATCAACAGCCTATGAACTTCATAAATCATCTATCAACATCTTATGAACTTCATAAAGACTTTCATCAGAACAGTACTGAATAACGAAATTTATCGAAAACAAACAATTATCAGACATATAATTTGAACAAGCATACTAGGTGGGACTATATTTTTCGTCCTTCATCTGATTGCCAGTTCCGGGTATTGTACCTGAAAATACTTTTTCAAAAAAATCGAGATTCAGTGTACCTTTTCTCATTCTCTGAGATCGTGCGGGTCGTTGTCTTTATGGTGACGGGCGAGGGTTGACTCTTCGAAGATTGGCGGAGTGCTGCGGATTTCGGGTTCTGTAAATTTTCAATTGACTTTTATTTCCTATGATGGTTATGTCGACACGGTCTCAGGAATTATTTTTCAACACTACAAACACCAGAATCATATTAATAATAGAACTTTTTTGAGAAAAGGTATTTCGTGTGAATTAACATTCATATTGATGTGGGACTGTCTGTAAGCAGAAATTCAATAAAAGATATTCAAAACGGTCCGTTATTTTTCTATCCTTCCTTTTTCTTTTATTCCAACTGTTTTCATTGCAGTCCGCGTTGCGGGATGAACTATATTATAACTACTTGGTTTAACTAAATTCAAACTGTTCAGAGGATTACTAAACATTCAAACTTTTTCACTACTTCATTGAAATTACTAGATGACGTTGTGGACGCCAGATTTTATACTCTGTCAACTTGTTCACTCCCGCCTTTTTAGTACTAACTTGAAAATACTCACCACTTCTGCTTTTTAAATATCTTCATTTGCAGTCGCCCTCACACTTGATCCTAGTAATCGACAGACCTGAAATCAAGATAAATTGATCTGTTAATTAAAAACAGAAACCAACCTTTTCGAAAAAGCACCACTCCTGCATTTTTCTACGGTCGATTTCTGAATATTTTCCATGATCTCCAGTGACTGGAAAGAGACAAGAAATGATTTTGAGAAGGTAGATTCTATTAAGCATAATCCCGACTTCAAACAGTGGAAAAAACACGTTAATGTACAGGTTTCGTTTCTGTTGACTTATTGAATTTGATGAATTTTGAGAATCTCAAGCTATATTTCTGTAATAGAGATATAAAATTCGTCTATCAGTTTGAATCTACGGAAAGGTGAAGAACATAGCATTTTAAAACAATTTGAACAAATAATTGGAGCCGAAGTAAATCGTCAAACATTAATTTACAAATTTGGCCTAAATTTGATATTTGAAAAACAAAGATCTTAACGATTTCACTAACTTCAAGTGAAACTATTCAATCCAAAAAAATTATTTTCATCTATACACACTAAGAGAAATCGAATAAATGACCGGAACAACTTAAAAGAAAGGTGACAAGATTGAAAAAAAGAAAAGAAAAACGGCGAATACGACACGCCGCGTGACGATCGTAAACACGATTTACGGAGCACGGTGTAACACTTTCGGCCGATCGAAAAGTGGGCGTAACGGGGGCGGGGCGATTGAGATGGGTCGGTCAAAAATCGCCTTGAAAAACTTTCAAACCATGCTAATAAAAGTTGTACAACCACCCCATTCCCTGGTGATCCTAACTTATAGTACCATCTACGTATCATCAAACATACAAATTATGAGATTCATCATGAAAATACTGATCATAAAAAATGAATTTCTTTATTATGCAAAAAAATCACCAGTTTTATAATTAAAACTGGCTCTTCTTGTACACAGGCGCAGTTCTTCGTCTTCCAGTTTCGAGTATTCAGGGCTGAAAATACATATTTTTAAAAATTTCAGTTTTAACACGCCCTTATATCCAGTTTTATATTACGTCGAACCGGACGAATGATTCACTCTTAAATATCACATACATATTCAATACAGTTCTTGTCAAATTTTCGAAGAATCATCATGGTTGTTGCAACTATTCATAACAGAGTGACAAACCGCTTTACAATAAGTTCAACAGAATTTCATCTAACTACAAAATTCGCAGAGAATCAGAAAAAAAACATCATGGAAATTAACTCATTTATATACAAAACTCGTAAAAACTCTACAAAACATTAAATAGAGAATTAATTTTGAAAATTACCTTTTGTGAACCTTGATTTTTCTTCATGAAACGGCCATCTCTGAAAAAAATCAAGTGAAATAATTATTAACAAAATTTGAGATACAATGGAGGAAAGTAGATGAATGGAAGTGTTTGGAAAAATCCATTTTGATTTTCATATAGTTCAGCTTTTTTTTAAAGTTCTTTTTCAACTCATTGGAAATTCAAACTTGAATGAAAAAAGGTTTTCGAAAAAA
>OZ022249.1:14630851-14638351 GCA_963978915.1 Caenorhabditis parvicauda | reverse complement strand
CGTTCATCTAGCTTGGTTTAAATTTGGTTGATTATTTACCTTTCTCGGGATTTTCGTTTTTGAAGTCAGAATCGATTTCGTGTGGGGCACTCAAAGAAACGTATATGAATCCGAGAGAATTAAAGCAGTTGTGGCGTCCAGGTTTGGACAATTATCAACGATAGCTATGGAAACGCGACGCGCAGCACCTCTCTGAGCTATCCTGGGAATCGGTCTCAGCTTCTCAGAATCGATTCGTACAATGTGTCTAACGTAGTGAATTCGGAACTGTGAACAACTTGTTTTTTTCGTTAGCTAAGAAAAAACTTGGTTGTTTCAATTTTTTAACTACCAAGTCTTATCGTAAGATTATGAATTATGATGTGAGAAACAGTGTTTTTGGTGTGTCTATGTAATTGATATCACGATTTTAAACTTATGAGAAAACGGAAATCGATTTGTTCTGAACTCTCGAAATTAGACGTGAGTAAACATTTAGCTTACTGACGGATATAATATACCATTTAATACACTCAGTTACTAGTCTGTCAAAAGGCAACAGTACGTCAGTTTCACATGCAGAAGAGCCATAGTCTTACTATCCAGTTTTAAAACCATATATTACTGCTCACCATGTATTGTTCAACTAGTCGAACATTCATGAAAGTTGAAGCCATTTTTTGACCTGGCTAAATTCAGGAGACATAGGTTTTTTACGCTTAGTGAATTTTCATCCTGAACATTAAACTCATGCTTGAAGAGAAGTAACTTTCATCAGTCGCAGAGATGTTAAATTGTTGAGAGCTGCTGTCTTGCGGTAAATGTTCCGAGGTTTTTGAACTGACATCGATCCATATCTGTATGAGTTCACAGCGGTTCTCATCTTGTGGACTTTTTCGTCCTGCAACAGAACTGTATATATTACCCAGACGTTCCCTATAAGTCGGCTTAACAATAAGTTGAGCACACATTAATTAGAACATACGTGTTTTGACGTAAAACGTGAGATGACTTGTTTACTAAGCTCTGTGCTAATTCGACAAATTAGGTGACATTTATACGGTTCTTGCAAGTTGAGTATTTCAGTCCGGAAGTAGAATGCTTACTGAAAGCTGAAAACTGATGAAACCAGATAATTTCAATAAACAATTTTATGCTTAGAAATTGTCTCCTATTACGATTTATGATAACCAGCTATTCTTGCTATTGCTGGCATTGGTCTGGTCTTCTTTTGTTTATTACTGTTAATAAACATTCAAGTCTGAAATTGACTCAAAGCTTCAATTTATTGTGTCCAGAGAAACTCGAGCAAACTCATTTTGCTGCTTCTTGTTGATTCCGTATGGAACTTGGTTTTTGATTCGAAAATTTTCCCTTTTTTATCTTTTCCTTCACAAAAAACATCGATCAAATACAATTTGAATAATCACGTGTCTGAAGAAAAACCGTATCGTATCATATTAGAGCATCTATGGTCATGAATATGCAATGCGGATTCTATTTGGCGTGCACATTGTTATTTTTCACAAAAAGTATTGTACAGATCGGAAATGTTCACCGTCATGAAAAAATTAAAGGAATCCAGTTTTCTGAGAGTTTATCATATTGATAATAGAACGAGGGGATTTTTATGAAGCCCATTTTGGGTGGTTTTTTCACATTCCCAGATCGTTAGGAAAAAGCCATTACAGTATTCTAATGTTGTGCAAGCAAATAAGAATGGTAAAGTGTGCAAAGGTTATTGAGTCATAATGAGCAAATTTTTTTGTATGTCCTCTCAGATTTCTCCTCACGTTTATTGAGATTTGAGAAAATGTGGAAAATAAGACAGAACTGAATAACAAACTATCAGTCTTCATTTTTGCTGGTGTTTATGGAATTATCAAAGTATATGTGCACATATGCATTACTGAATGAAGCAATTTTCACGTTTCCTTACGTGGTCACGGTTGAAACTCGTTCAATATCAGCACGTTACAAGTAATGTTCAGTTTTTATGACCAGAACTTGTATCCGATCAAGCTGAGCAATACACACAATTTGGAAATTATTTGCATAAATTCTATGGGCCTGGTGTTTCATTGGTTCCATAGCTGTCGAACAAATTACATAGCCTCGAAAATGAAACAAGAACTCCCTTTCCTATGTTTTCCAAATCGCGGTTTTGGTTGGGGGAGAATTGGTTGTGCAGTTGACGGGATTGGAACACGCATCGAGCGAGTACAATTCAGACGTTCTAACAACTCGTACACAACTACACATTTTGTGAGCGCTTTTCGCGTGACCACTAGCCCGACTTGCAGTAATGTTTGCCGTGTTTGGATTGTATGAGAAAATGACAGTAAGAGATCAGAGATAGGGGAGAAGAAAAATTGAGATAGAGAGAGAGAAAGAGAGAACAAGAAAGCCCAAGAAAAAAGGGAATAGCGTAGCGAGGATTTCGTGTTTATGTGGTATAACAGACGATATCTCCACTGCTCATGGCAGAAATTCGATCTCTGTCCCACTCCTAATCTATCCCTAACCTTCATGGAGATTTAAAATTACGAAGATTGTGAGTTGGGCACACGCAAAGTACGTTGTACTGAAAGGATAATTTGCAGCACAGAAATTGTAGCTGCTTAGGAGCAGTATGATCACTCTAACCTTTAACAACAGGTATTGTTTCAGAAGTTTCCCCACAGTCATGTGACTCGAGCTTCTTTACTTTTCTTACAGTAAAGTTAGGTTCCACAGGTGCCGCGGCAGATTTTTCCATTCAAAAAAAAGGAAGCCGTTGGTCCTTTGTTTAAATCAACAGTGAGCGTTGTCGTCAAAATCTTTCCCTACAGATCCGCGACAACCTACAGTAATTCAGTGGTGCTTGATTATTGCTTAGAACTGGAATTCTCGAAGTGAAACAAAGAATAAGTGTGAAAACGTGCGAACAATCAAAGAAAAGGGAATAGAAAATTGAAGACCGACAGTACGTCAGTAGAACTGAGAAACTGAAGCGCCTACTCTGAATTTTTTCACTCGCAGCACACCAACAGGACTGGCACGATAGTCAAATGTGTAGTTTAAACTTTCAAACATCAGAATGCATTGACCAACAGTTCAAATGTCGGCGAAAATTATAGCAAAAGTTGTAGTCACACGTCAATTGACGTAAATAGTTTTTTTGCAGGAAGTGTATTTTGATTTTTAGAGACTCACGATGCGGGAGAGGTGATGGTTACCGGTCGAGCACGTTTTTGGTCAAAATAGCTCATTCACGTCAGTCGTTCTTAGCTGGCATGTGAGCCGGTGGCTGTGCATGGAGTTCTATGTGGACATGACGAGAAGTCTGTTGATGATATCACCATGGGTCGAGTCCCATGGGCACTAGCAATCCTGAAATGGATTTATATAGTCTGTTACATCATTGTCTGCAAAGTTGCTGACGAGTTGATCACAGAATGATTAGAAGAAACGTGATTTGACACGTTTAGAGACTAGAATCAGGCTTGTTTACCAAGCTCCTAATTTGATTTTGACATTTGTACGGTTCTTGCAAATTAGAACAAAGCTTGTGAAGCGATCTAGAAATGAATGTTCAGGGAGACTTTACGAAAGATGACATCTGAGAAATTTGCATGAAAATCTATCAATAAATGATGAAATCAATAAAATCGTTTATTCGATCGATCGATGGTGCACTCACACGGGCGACGTTATTGTTGCTGTGAGAAAAAATGACTCATAAAGTTTGGGAGCTAGAAACTAATGAAAACTATGAACAAAAGTTCTCTACTCGACTTTTCGTTCAACATCGTTTTAATTTAACTGAAATTTCACCTAAATCTAACGCCTTTATCTTTCGCTTTTCTCTGTGAGTCTACGAACACCTTTCTTTTATCAGTGTTGACCTATGAGTCCTTTATCGTGCTACTGTGGTTGCTCAGAAAACGCATTCGTATAGATAGTGAAGAGTTCAGACCGCACGTACTGATAAGTACGCGAACTATCTATTGTTTTCCGCTACGGCTAATTGTGTTGTGCCGATGGCGGAAGTTCACAAAATGGTCTGCCAAAAAGAGAATACAATACAAGTAAAAATAGGCCAAGCGTGGGAACCTGAATGGTTGGCGTTTTACAAAGGCCAGTCAAACGTGAGCCGTAGAAGAGCCATGTTCGGCATTGAGCATAATCTGCTCACACAGAGCTTCTAGGTCTTTCTCACAGATAGAACGAGTGGAGCTAGGGCCAGGCCAAGAATCAACCAAATATGGAAATGAGGTTGATAGATATTTTCAGACGATATGGATACACCATCCAAGTACAGGAGATCTCCCAAAACCTATCATGGATGAATTGTCACAAAGTTAGGCATCATTTCCACCTGATAATTCAAAGGTAAGCGTGTTTTTTGGCGAACTTATCAACCCCGGAATGTTTAGATAACGCTGGTGATAAAGAATGGAACAGCTCCAATCCATCCCTCATCATCCAATTCTAATAACTTCTCCATAGAGACCACATGCACTTCTCACTTCTTCTTTCTATCAAAAACAAAAATCACATTCACCAATCATTTATTCTCTTTTTTTTTACTTCCATTCACACTTGTACTTCATCCATCGAACTTGTGCAGTACTCGTCAATTATGAAAACACATAGTAACATTACTTATAAATTAAACATGATCATAGTGAGAGAATTATATTCCATTTGCACAACGTTCAAAACTTTACTCTACTACGAAAATTTGGTAATTCTCTTGCTAGATAGTAGGAATTTTGAGAATTTCGAGTGAAATTCAGAAAAATTTTGGAAAAACCACTATGTACAAATCCAATCTCTATTTACTAGTCTTTTAATGCTACTAATGTCCTTTACTCGGTTTTTTTTCATGTGAGATTGTGCTTCATTCCCGAATTTGTTTGTTTTCACATGGTGTGGATTACTTTTTCTGATTTACAAATTTTGCTCTTGTTATGTCTCTCTTTCTTCTCTCTCTCTCTCTCTCTCTCTCTCTCTCTCTCTCTTTCTCTCTCTCTCTCTCTCTCTCTCTCTCTCTCTCTCTCTCTCTCTCTCTCTCTCTCTCTCTCTCTCTCTCACTCTCTCTCTTCAATGTGCACGCAGGAAATTGGTTTCTGTCTGTCCCGATTTTCTCCTTTTCAGAGTCCGGATATGAGCAAGATTTACAAATAAGTTTCTGTAACGTTTAGCCCCAAGCTCCAGTGAATTCGATCGTTTTATAAGATTCTGTAGGCTCTAGTTGACTATCCTGAGGAAGTGAGTGCTCAATGTCAGTAGCTTTCCGACATCATTTTGTATTGCATGTCCCATTGCACCCACATGTGAGCTCCGTGAAAATGACAGGTTTCAAAACCCATTCGAAGAAATTCGCTAAAACCAATTTTGATGGATTTACTATATGCGTTTCAGTAAGGTGGTGTGTCATTTCTATTTTCTTTTTTCGCGTTTGACAAACGGAATGAGAATGCACCAAATCTGCATACGAGCTGTACGAAAATGTTTTGAAGTTTGATTCATCCGCCAAAAGAAGTGAGCTATGATCAGGAGATAAATGCAAACAATTAACCTAGAAGAGCTTCACAATCTACTTGTCCCAGTTCAACTTTACTGGGATTGATGTTTTCCGTGAACGAAACATAGTGCGTTAAGACTAGTATTGTTTTTCTTGTTTTTTTTTTCAAATAGGTAGTTGAGTTTGGAAACTAAAGTGTTGACTTTGTAAGTCTCAACTTAACTAAACATCAATGTTTTAGAGGGTTTAAAGTAGTTTTCGAAAGTTTTGATACATATTTTCGTGAGTTGATGCAGGAAGACTTTGCAAATCTTCTCTATTTGAATTTGGTCTAGCAGACTTTTGAAAACCACCGAGTTCTGTTCTAAGATTGATGAATTAGGAACCATCTTCTTAGAAGTTTTCAACAAAACATTTGAATCGATTTTTCCCAACAATGATTTATTGGTTGTCTGTGTTATTCAACGTTTTCTTCCGTTCTCATAGAAACACTATGCCGTTGTGGAAACGATTTGTTTTCGCTTCAAAGGCATGGTGACCAATCCACAGAAGACAATTGGCCGGCGATTTGTTTTAGCCCATTCATATCATGTGTGCTTTCTATCAATTAGAATTTCATCTTGTTCGTATATCGTGAAATCAAAATTTTAGACAAAAAATTTTGAGTAAAAGAAATCAAGCTGGAGATCAATATAATTCTGAAAACTGTGAGGAAATCAATCAAACAAGTTACAGAAAAAAAAATTTTATTCGTTAACTTTTATACATTATTATTTCACAGTTTTTGCAGACTTCTACGCATGAATTTCCATGTCTCTTGAAGAACTGGTATTTCCCATGCTCAGTATTTCGTCCCACTGAAGCTCACAAAAATCACCACTCTAGGAGAGTTACAGTACCCATTGTTGATCTCAGTGATACAGAAATCTCCGGAAAATTTCAATTTCAGACAACATGTTTTCAAGTGAGGTACTGTATTTGTTTATGTTTTTCTTCCTGAGTAACAATAACATGTTTTTATTCTCACACAAAAATTTCTATTTTTCGAGAAAAGTCCAAAGAACAATCAATGTGTTTACAGCTAACTGAAACGCGTATGAATCACTGGACATTTTTTACCACGAGTGTGAATTTGTTTGCGCTGTTTGATGCAAATTCACGTCAAAAACAAAAGGAGCTTTGATTTTTTTGAAAGTCAAGAAGTCAAACGACGAATATTCATGTAGATTGTAGTGGAACAACGCTTCTAGAAACTACAACTTTTGACTCGCGAGAATTCTTGATGTTTTTTTTGAGAGAAACGTAACGATATCGTTCTGAGTTCAAAGCTTAGAATGTTTGAAAACTTTGCTCAAGATGACATCTTCAAAATGAAGAAAAAAATTTTCAGAATATTGACGTCAAAATGTATGTATTTTTACTCTATGATCAGCACTCCAAATATCAGCGCAAATTTCTCAGACGCTCTGTTTGTACACTGTTCCTTCAACGCCAATAGGCAAAAGTGCATTTGAGTAAAAAGCTTTACACCGCGCACAGTCACACTGACCTTTAGGTCTATGTACTATTTCTCCTTTTCCCTTATTTTCTCATCACACACATAAAGAGAGAAGTTTTTGACCGAACCAAATATGAACGATCACATCACAAACGCAATACTCACACTGGCAAGCCTGACATGAGAAGCAATCAAATCGTATCATATTGGGGCGTCTGTGCTCATGAATGTGCATTACGGCTCCTATTCGACGTGCCACATTTCCATCTTTCTTAAGAAACTTACTGTAGGGATTTTTACATTCTGGTAGATACTGATGACGCTTATCTCTGCACGTGACAGGCATTCGATCCTTTAGACCCGGATACGACTAAGTACTTTGTACTGACAGTATGATTTGCAGTACATCAGTAGTACCTAATAATGCGTCAAACTCCGACCTCTCCCATCACACGTGTTGGTCCAAAAGTTCCCACACAGTTCTGTGACTTGAGTTGCGTCACTTCTCCTA
>OZ022249.1:14613351-14628351 GCA_963978915.1 Caenorhabditis parvicauda | reverse complement strand
TGATTTGTCTTTATCATTACTAAAGTTGTTGAAAACTGACTATGCCAATATCACAGCAGTCCGGGGACTTTTTCTTTCTGAAAACCTGGTATTTTTCGCTCTAGATGATTGAAACAACAAAAATTGACGATTAACCTTAATTTATAAAAGAAATATGAACTTTTCAATTATACATATGTAGTTCCTAGAAATCATGATTAATTAATTACAAGTTCGACATAAAAGTTCATTTTAGTTCCAACTTTTTGTAACATCCCTGACACACGTGAAAAATTGTTCGGTCCTATTTGCAACTTATTTGCAGAAAAAAAACCGTGCTTCGATCAAACATAACATTAAGCACATTACCATTGGTACGCAACGGTTGAATCCATTATGTCCATTATGTCAACAAACAAAACTGTTACAACGCTCGCTCTGCTAAAACAACTGTGGAGCTCTGAATGATTTTCGGTATAAAGGGGGACTCAACTTTTACATACTCATGAAGAAAGATGGTGGTTTTTTTTCATTATCCTAGTTTAGAAATTAGTCAACAGAATGGTGGATGAATGAGACAACGCGAACGATGATTTTTGGTTTAGCCGGTAGTTAAATATTAGAAGTTTCTAAACTCGGTTCCATTTTTGTATAAGTACTCAACACATATTGGTGGCCTGAAATATCAATGAACACAGAATGGAATCAGAAAAACGTGGGAGTTTGATACGGTTGTACATTCAGTATCATCGATCATCCTGCTGAGGAGCTGAGGAGCACTTCCCTAACTAAATTGAGTTTACTACACTGAGTTAATCAGCTCTTTTTCATATCATGTGCTTACTGGTCAGAGTAAAACTATCTCAAACCGATCTGCTCTATGATAGTAGCAATCTTGAACTTATCGAAATGAATACGGTGTTCGCCCTTTGCGCGAGAGTGGTTGATTATTGTAGTGTACAGTACTTTAATCATGTGCCGCTCGATTCATACCGTACGTTCAAATACAGTTTGAAAACTCAGTTTTATTGAGTTCACTAGTGTATAACAACAAAATCACTGAGTTCACTAATGTAAAATAATGTTTCCTCGAAAAATACAATTTGGTCTGGATACAAACTTCTAAAAATGATTATTTAAAAAATTCGAATCAATTCAAATCAGTCAATCGGGTGAATTCCTTTTCAAAAAGTCTGAACAACTTGAATTTCGTTCTTGTTGAGTGTCTAAGAAGCAACAATTATGATAGAGCAAGCTACGAGTTTATACGATTTATACATACATTTGTATGTATTTCTATTCTATTAACAATGGTTTGCACAATTTTTCATTATACCGTATGATTTTTTTCTCAATTCATGTCTCCCCAGAAGATATTTTAGTACATATTTAAAAATAATCTTATCTTATATTCTTCATCACTTCAATATAGCAGTTAGCTATAAACAGCGTACAAGTTAGTAAAAGTACGTGAGTGAAAATTGATTAAAAGGAAAAGCTTCATTCTCATATACCAAGCTTTTGCCAGCACGACAGTATTTGGTTATCTCCATGTGCGCACAGTTCTCTTCGTTGTCTTTTGTCTTATTGATTGAATGTTTCAGATGAACCGGAGATTAAGCAGGAGATAGTCGATGAAGACTACAATTACGCAGAGTACGCACGTTCCATTACGAGCACTGACAGCGTGGCGTTTAATCCGAACTTTGACTCACCAGACGAGGTCAAAACAGAGCTTGTGGAAGACGTCAACCAGTCCAACACATCAACTGGGCAAAACGAGGTCAAAACAGAGCTTGTGCAAGACGTCAACCAGTCCAGTACATCAACTGGGAGACGTACAACAGTCAGATGTGAGAGTTATTATCTACATACATTATGATGATATGCTTCAGTTTTACTGAAGAAAAAAAAAGAAGTCGTGAACTTTCATTTCTCAAAAAATTTAAATAGATTTTTCTTTGGAACAAAAATAGATGTAACTTACAGATGGGTCCGAAGAAGAAATGTCTGAAGAACAGTCGAGCAACATTTTGAGACATGAGGAGACATCGTCGTCAGGTGAGTAGATAAATTTTGGATTTGTCTTTGATTTTAAATTGACTCGTGGTGATTTCTTCTCTGCAAACTGTTTTTGTGTTAAACAATGAACGATTTTCAGAAGGAAACATTACTACTCCAGAACTAGACTCATCCGCTGCAGTTTCTCCAGGTATGATCGAATTAAAATTTTTGTTTGATTACATCGGGCTGACTCTCTATCGGTTCTGAGGACCTGATCAGAGAGATCTGTTAGTTCCTTGATAAGTTGTTGAGAAACCTCCTTCAACGTTTTTTCGGTCATGCTTTTGATACCTCCTACGGTTTTCATCTTGATTGCTTTGATTTAAATATGGTATCTGTGATTGTTGGTGGTAGCTCTACTTCGTCCGAAATTTCTTCGTATTCAGGCATTTCCCAATTATTTGACGTCGTGTTTGTAGAGTTCTGTCGTCTGTTGGAAATCTTCTAAGCGGTGGTTCAGCTGCAGTAGCACACGCATCTCTATCTTAGTATTTATTGTCACTGAGAAGTCGTGAGACCGTGAGGCTTAGCTCCTTGAATCTTCATATTACCTCGGTTTGATACTGGTCGCCGCAGATCATCCTGTTCTCGTTTTTCGTGACAAATGATTAATTTGTGGCGTTTTGTGCACTCGTCTCGTACTGTTTCTCCGATAAACAATGAAGCAACCAAGCTTCTGGTCACTCAAGTTGAAGATGAAGTTGTAAAGTGTCAACGTCCTCAAAGATGTCTTTCGTACGGCAGAGGAAAAATTGATCACAATTTGGGCTACGCATTGTTGACTTCTTTAGGTCCGTTTCTCCTGGAGATATACTTATTTCTCAATTTGTGTCACCGTTCATATTGCGCTTTCTTATGGCGCACGATTCCCTGTTTGTATATCATCGTGGAAAAGATGTCGCAGCCGCCTGACTTCTCGATGTATCTGTTCCAGTTCCCAAGAAGAACTTTTATGTTGTTGTGGTTACTTCTTGTTTTCTTGTCCATCAACTCAATCAAGTATCGGTAGAAGATGTCAACTGTTGGAGAATCGACGGCCAAGGTATGGACATACACGTTTATCCTCATGGATTCAAGAGAAAAAGTTGAATTTCGTTTTGAATGTTCTTTCTTGATTTCCAAAGGAGATGACTATCTTTACGTCAAAACCTTCGGCGGCACAGACGTAGAGTTTTTTTTCATCCGTCTTGTTCATGGTATCCATATGTTTCGGAAGCAACATTGAATCAGTTGGAAACGTCTCTCTAAGAATGGAAAAATGTGAATTTTGTAGAGAAAAGCAAGACGCCCGAAGAGTTACCGCTGTCCGAAGGCGAAATCGCTCGACACCGAGAAGATGACTCTGAATATGCTCTAACATTCCTGGCAACGAAAGCGTTAAAACTGAAACAACAACTAGGTCTGTATTTGTTCGGAATATGGATGACGTGTACAAAAAGCCTTCGGAAACAATTTTTTTAGAAGAAGGTCTAGATACTGAGAATTCTCGGCAAAGAGAAGTTCAAATAGAAGAAGCTCTAACCGAACACGAGAGTAAGATAAAATTTTATACAAACTACGAAACTAGAAACTTAGGAAGACGCCCGGACCGGCCTCGTGAGAATTATAAATGTTGGAAACCCGACAGTGATTCACAAACACTGTCAGAAAACACTGAAGTGGATACAGAAACGTCGGGTTCACAACCGGCCTCAGAGTCGATTGAACAAGGTTTGTAATGCGGAGAAGTCATTAAAAATTTTTTTGAGCAAAATTCCAAAAGTAACCGATTCATAACAGCTTTGAACAGCTTGTGTTTAAGTACATATGTATGTTCATTTCACTACCAAACTGTGATTCTAGGTTGCGTAGTGTCTTCAAATTAACTACAGTGAGTTATCTGAACGCTTTGACCATATATTTTGATCATATGGGTGTCGATATAGAAATAATTAACCATTGAATTCACACCAACCGAGCTCATAACATAACTTCTCCACCAGCTCTAACGTCTCTGATTGAGAAGCGGAAAATTTGACAAGGCCTAATTTTACTACTTTCATCAATTTTTTCTGACATATCGGGAGTGCCAAGCACAAAAACAAGCTTCTTCACAGGATAAAAATTTAGCAAACAATCAACTCTTGCAGAAACAAAAGCGGACAAGCTTCAAAAATAGTAATTTTTGAGTGTTGAAAGACCCGAGCGTAGCGAGAACTAGTTTTTGGGTGTGTTTCAGCTAGGGATGGGCAAATCGCCAGTCATTGACTAACGATTGGCTATCCTCTTTTATCCTCTACACCCAAAAACTAGTTCTCGCTACGCTCGGGTCTTTGTTGTTCTAACAAAAATGCGCCGAAACGTTCACTCGAACTTTTTTCTCATTTTCTCTCAATATCAAGTCGAAATGCAACTAGAACTAATGCAATAGAGGTTGGAACAAATTGAGTAGTACGCGTTAACCCTTTGTCATCACCTTTGTCATCCATTTTACTCCCTGAGCCGAGTCCACTCATGAAAGTACCTCCACTAGTGAAAACCGAGAAGATCACTGGTGACCTGGAACAATCTTTTTTTATCGGCCCTGGTTCCTGGTGCTGGTCATTTTGTTTCCCTTGTTATCTTGAAGATGGTTCCTGCAGAATCACCTTCAACCAATTGGTTGAAGTAGAAGTTTGTGACTCGTGTATTATGGGTCCTGGCAACTGCTTATCGATTCGAACTTCATTCCTCCTCTCCATAGCCTCAATGAAATCGAAGCAAGTCCACTCAAAACCTGCGGAATGAAACAAATGCGGAAGATTTGTTTCATTCTGTGAAACTTGAAACTAAATTATTCTTGAGTCATAACGGAGGTTTTGTTTCAGATAGTAGAAAACGCAGCAACGAAGACGATGAAGGTAAGTAACAAACTTTTCCGAAATGATAATGAACGTGTCTTTCAGATGAGCTGAAAGTTACATACCACAATATAAGAAACCCCGGTCCGTATTTGCGTCAGTCGTCATCGCATGGTTAGTGTTTGACTTTATTCAAACAGACAAATAGGTTTCTACACAAATTTTAAGGATGTGAATGATATACAAGTAATGTAGTTATTAGAAAAACCGCGTAATTTTCAGGAGCCGCAAGGCCATTGGCAAAAAAAACCAAGGTACATTCGGTCGACAACCCGAGTTCACAGCTCTCATCTGCGCAGAGTGAGTTTCCAAAAAGATTTGAGTTGGGAAATCATTCAACGAGTTAAAATTGAAAAAAATCGGAATGAAACACAAAATGCTAAAAAAAGAGAAGAGGAACTTGAGAACATGCTACAACAAGCATGTGATGGCTTTTCAGAAGCAGTGTGGAGAATTTTGAAAAAAAAAACCTCAAAAAACAAAAATAAAACATTTCATGACCTTACTCAAAATGAAAAGTTACTGAGAGCTATGAAAAAAACGTCATATCACATTTTTCAACCTCAAACAACGTTTCAGCAAGTACTCCAGCTTCGGCTGATTTGGTCGAGTCTGATGTCACTGGAAATGTGGGACTGAGAAATGAAGTGATCGGCCAACAGAACGAAGTGTTGAGTTCGTCACTAGTCAAAGAACCCGTGACGGTTCGGACTCACGAATGGCGCCATCCTCCAGGCAAGTTATCAGAAAAAAACTGAAATCTATCTACTCACAAACAGAATTTGTACACAGTGCCGCGAGTCCCATCCTTTTAATTGTTCATTTTCCTTTTCTTCTCGTTTGTTGAACGGTAACTAGCGCATTTTTTGTTTCACCTTTTGTGAATTATCATAGTTATTGAAGATCAATGAGTAGATTTCGTGTAAACACAACACGTGTGGAAAAAAGTCACGTTTGATGATTTTTTTTTCCCTCATAAAAAAGGAACCATGAAAAAAGAGTGTTTCACATTTATCGGTTCTGAATAAGGTAGTTTCAGTCATCACACCATCACCAGCTCGTGAATCGGGTGGACTCAGTGTTGTTGGAATGCATAGAGGAGAATGGGAAGCTCCTGGGCAAAACTCTATGCGTCAAGCAAGCAGCGTGCCAAGAGCAGGTCAAAAGGTACAGGAAGATGAACATGCTGTAAGATCGACCATTCTTGCTCCAGGTAAAATATACCAATAACTAAGATTATTGAAATCGTTTTTTTAAACGAAATATGGCTTCTGAAATTTCGAGTGATTTGTCGGAAAAGTTTCACCTTTTGTGATTTATCATATTCATTGAAGATCATTGAAGAGATTTCCTGTAAACACAACACGTGTGGAAAAAAGTTTCACGTTTGATCCTTTTTTCTTTCTTTCAGAAAAAAGGAACCATGAAAAAAGAGTGTTTCACGCTTATCGGTTCTGAATAAGGTAGTTTCAGTCATCACACCATCACCAGCTCGTGAATCGGGTGGACTCAGTGTTGTTGGAATGCATAGAGGAGAATGGGAAGCTCCTGAGCAAAACTCTATGCGTGAAGCAAGCAGCGTGCCAAGAGCAGGTCAAAAGGTACAGGAAGATGAACATGCTGTAAGATCGACCATTCTTGCTCCAGGTAAAATATACCAATAACTAAGATTATTGAAATCGTTTTTTTTAAACGAAATATGGCTTCTGAAATTTTGAGTGATTTGTCGGAAAAGTTTCACCTTTTATGATTTATCATATTCATTGAAGATCATTGAAAAGATTTCCTGTAAACACAACACGTGTGGAAAAAAGTTTCACGTTTGATGAATTTTCTCTTTCTTTCAGAAAAAAGGAACCATGAAAAAAGAATGTTTCACGTTTATCGGTTCTGAATAAGGTAGTTTCAGTCATCACACCCTTACCAGCTCGTGAATCGGGTGGACTCAGTGTTGTTGGAAGGCATTCAAGAAACTGGGAAGCTCCTGAGCAAAACTCTATGAGTGAAGGAAGCAGTGTGCCAAGAGCAGGTCGAAGAGAACAGGAAGATGAACATGCTGGAAGATCGACCACCCGTGCTCCAGGTAAATCACATCAATAACAAAAATCATTGAAATATGATACAAAAATTTACAATTTTAGAAGAGTTGTAAAAACAATGAAAATAGTCTACTCTAAAATTATTTTTTTTCTTAATTTTTATCAGTTTCAAGAACTTAAAAAACTATTCATGAATTGTTTTGTTTTCAAATAAGTAAAAATAATTATGAAGTGAACAGGACAAATATTGGAAAAACAAAGTTCCACTTCCTATGAGTTTTTTTCAGATGAAAAACATTACTCTAGACAATGAAAAATGAGTGTTTTACCTTTTCCAGCTTTAAAAAACGTAGTTTCAGCCTTCACAGCTTTGGAATTTGGTGGAGCTAATTCCAATGTTCTTGAGAATCACAGCTCAAGTTCTGGAGTCTCAAGACAGAGGGCTCGAAGTTCTTTAACAAATTCACCAGAATCAGGTGGAAGAAAGCAGTTAAAAGCTGGTGAAAGATCGACCATTCAAGCTCAAGGTAAACAAACCGATAACAAAAATTATTTAAATCGTGCTTCTGGAATTTCGAGTGATTTGTAGGAAAAGTCTCACCTTTTTTAAATTATCATATTCATTAAAGATCATCGAGTAGATTTTTATGTAAACACAACACGCGTGGAAAAATGTTTCACGTTTGATGAATTTTTTCTTTCTTTCTGAAAAAAAGAACCATGAAAAATGAGTGTTTCACGTTTATCGGTACTGAATAAGGTAGTTTCAGTCATCACACCATCACCAGCTCGTGAATCGGGTGGACTCAGTGTTGTTGAAATGCATACAAGAAAATGGGAAGCTCCTGAGCAAAACTCTATGAGTGTATCAAAGAGCGTGCCAAGAGCAGGTCGAAGGGTACAGGAAAATGAACATTCCGGAAGATCAACCATCCGTGCTCCAGGTAAAAATACCAATAACTAAGATTACTGAAATCGAGTTTTTTTTTTTAAATAGAGCTTCTGAACACTTGGGTGACTTGTCGGAAGAGTTGAAGACTATCTTCTCCAAAAAATCTATTTCGTTCCTCTTTTTTCCAATTCGAGAACTTGTTCCACCATTCAAGAAATGTCATACTCATTGGATATCAATGAAAAAATCTAGTGAAAAAAAACGAAATATTGAAAAAAAAACTTCACTCTCAATGACTTTTCTCGGTTAAAAATAGTTCGAGCCGTGAAAAAACATTGTCCCACATTTTTGGTTTTAGGGGGGTATAACTGGAGTTCAACAGATTCTGAACAAAGCTCCCGGAGTTCTTCAACCAACGCACCTCGAGCTGATATTTGTCAAAACTCAAAGAAAGATAAAACTTCTCGTGCGTCCATCATTCAAGCCCCAGGTAATTCATGACAATATCGAAGATCATCGCGATGATGTTTTCATCAATGGAATAACAGTTTCCATGTTCTTAACTTAAAGTTCCAAATCACAGTTTTATGACCACAAAATTTCACAAAAAACATCAATAGAACAGAAAAAAACAAAGTTTGAATCATTTTTCAACCAATTGATTACATATCTTGAAATGAAATAGCGCTTATTCAGCGGAAGTCATTGTTCGACGAACGACTACATTCTCAGAGACGTCACAGACGCTTCAGACGGTTCAAACTCCCACAACGACCCAAAATATTGGTGAGTTTTCAATAACTATAGATATAAAACTTCAGACTGTGAAAATCCATGAATAGTGTTTGTTTTCAACAGAAAAATCAGTCGGAATGAAAACTTGAAAGAAAAAATACTTTTCAGTTGGAGTTCAATTTTCGCCGGCTGGGCCCGGCATGGTTCCAGACGTGAATCGGGGAACGTTGTTGGAAATCATGAAACGCCACGGTAATTTTCCATAATAATGATTCATTCATAATGAATGAAAAAACGTAAATATCAATAACGACCAGCAAAAGCCGCTAATAGCTCAAACAACTATAGAGAGTTGTAATAACTCTGAAGTAAGAAGTAGAACCTGTGTTAGAAAACTGCTCCGGTCAGAACAGTGTAACGTTTTTTTGATTTATCAATGATAACAATAACAACTCTATTCATTACTCTAGAAACGAAATACCGCTGATATGAAGTTCATAGGCTGTTGATATCTGCGGCCTATGACGCAAATGCGCTACTGATATCAACGGCCTATGAACTTCATAAATCGTCTATCAACATCATTTGTACTTCATAGAGAATCTATTAACAGAACAGTACTGAAATAACAAAATTTATTATAAAACAATTATAAACAGTAGATACATAACACAAAGAAATGGAATGACAAATATTAGGTAGATTATTCGCAAATGGCTCTATATAAACTTGCGTTCTGTACACTGTACTTGAATTTCCAAGACTTAGTTCTTCACAAAAGTCACAGTGCCAGTAGGACATGTAACGCCGTTTTTCTTGGTGGTTTGAGCAGAACCTTCTCTTCGGTCTTTTCTGGGCTGTTCTGTAAATTTTCAATTGACTTTTATTTCCTATGATGGTTATGTCGACACGGTCTCAGGAATTATTTTTCAACACTACAAACACCAGAATCATATTAATAGTAGAACTTTTTTGAGAAAAGGTATTTCGTGTAAATTAACATCGCTTATAACTCATATTGATGTTGAACTGTCTGTAAGCAGAAATTTAATAAAAGAGATTCAAAACGGTCCGTTATTTTTCTATCCTTCCTTTTTCTTTTATTCCAACTGTTTTCATTTCAGTCCGCGTTGCGGGATGAACTATATTATAACTACTTGATTTAACTAAATTCAAACTCAGAGGATTACTAAACATTCAAACTTTTTCATTACTTCATTGAAATTACTAGATGACGTTGTGGACGCCAGATTTTATACTCTGTCAACTTGTTCACTCCCGCCTTTTTAGTACTCACTTGAAAATACTCACCACTTCTGCTTTTTGAACATCTTCATTTGCAGTCGCCCTTAGACTTGATCCTAGTCATCGGCAGACCTGAAATCAAGATAAAAAATTGGTTTGTTAATTAAAAACAAAAACCCACCTTTTCGAAAAAGCACCACTCCTGCATTTTTCTTCGGTCGAATTCTGAATATTTTCCATGATCTCCAGTGACTGGAAAGAGACAAGAAATGATTTTGAGAAGGTGGATTCTATTAAGTATAATCCCGGCTTCGAAAAATGGAAAAAACACGTTAATGTACAGGTTTCATTTCTGTTGGTTTATTGAATTTGATGAATTTTGAGCATCTCAAGCTATATTTCTGTAATAGAGCTATAAAATCCGTCTATCAGTTTGAATCTAAGGAAAGGTGAAGAACATAGCATTTTGAAACAATTTGAACAAATAATTGGAGCCAAAGTAAATCGTCAAACATTAATTTACAAATTTGGCTTAAATTTGATATTTGAAAAACAAAGATCTTAACGATTTTACTAACTTCAAGTGGAACTATTCAATCCAAAAAAATTATTTTCGTCTATACACACTAAGAGAAATCGAATAAATGACCGGAACAACTTAAAAGAAAGGTGACATGATTAAAAAAAAGAAAAGGAAAACGGCGAATACGACACGCCGCGTGACGATCGTAAACACGATTTACGGAGGATGTTTTATTTTTATTTTTTTTTGTGTTACTGATTTTTTCGCGTTGTGATGCAAATTTCAGTGATTCATTCCTACAGAAAGTTTGAAAAAAAATTCATAATTTATTAGTTCAGTTGGTCGTTTAGTGACATGACGAAAATGTATGTATCCGTTAACATTGTTCTGAAACATTTAAAAAATTTCCCTGACACTTGGGAATTTCATATCACTGCTTTTGGATTTGTGAATTCGCTACTAACGATATACTATATCATTCTCCTCATATAAACCCAAAAATTCATGAAAAAATCGGTTTTGCAAAAAAATAAAGCATTTTTGGGTTACACTGACTTCTGATTGAAAATTTTCTACAATAAAGCACGCTTGGCACTGGTTCATTTAGGCTTAGGAATGACCAAAATGGCTTGATTTGGGGGCTCAACCTGATATACCTCGTTGCAGCTGTGTTTAAACCCCAGAAAACCCGATCCTAACCTCCTACATAGTGCAATGGGCAGTCTAAAATGCCAATTTTTCAAAAAAAAAAACACAGTCTAGGGACAGATTGGTTCCATATGTCTGTTGACAGCACATAAAATCTATTATCTGCATTTGAAATTCATGAATTTCAATCAACAGCCTATGAACATCTTAGAAGCTCTATCAAAAGCGCATGAACTTCATAATGTCTCATCAACAGCACATGAACTTCATGAATTTTTATTAACAGCCTATGAACTTCATATCAGCGGTATTTCTTTTCTGGAGTACGAACAAGTTTCTTACGTTTTTGTGAAAACGAGTAACTACCGCTGAAAGCTTAAAAAGAATAATGGTGTGTGCAACCGCTTGAGCAACTGTCCAGAAAGATGATCTGGTCAGACCAGTTATCGATTTTTAAAAACATTATCATCGTTGACTTTAATTATATTGTTTGAAAACAATTCTTTTCTTTGATGAAGTGGAATCAAAAAATTCAGCCGCAGAAGTTTCGATAGCACTTGGAGCGCCCCAAGGTTCTACTTCGACATCTGGGTCAACAGCTGTGCAGAACATTCCGCAACACACTGGAACTGAGCAAGGTGAGCAGAAAATACTAGAACACGATAAAAACAGGAAACTTTTCAAATGATTGGATTTTAGCAACGGGAGTTCAATCTTCATCTCGCATTGCGTCAGAGATCGTCAGCACGGTTTCAACAATCCCGCGTGATGAAACGCAAATTCAGGGTCTGCCTAGCCAAGGTGATTTTTCTTGCCATACTCACAAAAATGTTATTAATTACTTAATACGAAAAAGTGTACTGAATCGTTTCTATTAAGAATCATTTCCTCAAGGAGGGCTTACAAGGTGAAAAAATTTTTTTGTGATAATCAAGTTTAAACTTTGATCAAATCTTATCATCGTACCTAACTAATGCTTTGAACCTTACCTAAGCCTAAAATTTGAGGTGTCGACAAAGATAAATGAAAAAATGATTCTTAATAAAAACGATTCAGTACACTTTTTCGTATTAACTTTATTAATTTTGTGTATAACTTTCGTTCTTGACAGCACAACTGGAAGTAAGAAACCAGGAGAAAAAGTTTTCAGCCACAAGTTCGCGACCTACAGTTATTGGTGCTCCGGAGTATGAAAGAGATACTCCAACAGTGCCGTGTGTTACTATGCACAGCCAATTCCTGCCGAGCCAAGGTGATTCTTTTATTTCTCTCTCAAAAAAATTACAATATTGTTTTGAAAGAAACATAAACCTGGAAAAATGGTTCTTCACAGTTTCTGAAGCTTTTTATTGTAGAAAACCGATCACTACAGAACACTTTGAAAAAAGTTGAAAAATCAAACTTGCATGAATGATAATACACAAACAATTTAAATTTCAGCTCCAATTCACTCTGTAGAAACCCTCCACCAACAACAAGCACTTGGAGCAGCTCAGTTGGGTTGGCTAAATCATGATCCTCTGAGATCGCAAGGTAACGAATGAAGAAAAAAACGTGATATTGAATTGCCGCTGCAAACTCAAACATTTATGTAGAGTGGTAATAATTCTGATAACCTGTGTTAGAAAACTATCTTCAAGATAATTCTTTCACCAAATCACAACGGAGATAAAACATTTGTGAAAAATATTTTTCAGTAGGTCGAGTTATGGCAATGCAGAACCAACAGTGTTCGCAAAGAATGTTTCAACAATTTCTTGCTTACTGCATGCAGAATCCAGGTAATTTTTAAAAAATGTGAATGTATTTAAACTTAGACAAAATTAGAGAATTTTCCAGCCAATCTTAGTGGGTTCACTATTAATTTCTATTTTGTATAGGAAACAGCAAGGAAAAATGATGTAACAACGGAGATAAAACATTAAAACAAAAAACAACGGAGATAAAACATTTGTGAAAAATATTTTTCAGTAGGTCGAGTTATGGCAATGCAGAACCAACAGTGTTCGCAAAGAATGCTTCAACAATTTTTTGCTTACTGCATGCAGAATCCAGGTAATTTTTTAAAAAATGTGAATGTATTTAAACTTAGACAAAATTAGAGAATTTTCCAGCCAATCTTAGTGGGTTCACTATTAATTTCTATTTTGTATAGGAAACAGCAAGGAAAAATGATGTAATGTATCACATTTTCTCGTTCAAAAAGTAAAGTCTGCATTTTTCGAACGGTCGCAATGTGTTTACGGCAAATAAGACTTACAATTCAGAAATTCAAGGTGTGTTCATGAGAATGGCTGCAAACATGCATCCGACGATGCCAATAGGATTTCAACCGATGTATCCGACGTTGATTCCGTCTCAGATTCCGGTTCCTACGTCGGGACCATACCAAATGCCGACTTTTTTGGCAGCTCAGCACCCGAATATTTCACCGATGACACATCAGGCTCAAGGAGCAAATCTGACTTCTCAAACCCAAATCGCGCAGCCACAATGGATAGGTGAAATTTTTGTCTTTCAATAGGTAAAAATGTGAACCTTCGTCGAATATCAGAAATCTCTAGAACATCTGTTATCTTAACACACTTTATTTTAACAAAATCAGAGTTGAAAACCAGAAAAGATCATTTCATTCACAAAAAAAAACTTGGATTTTTGAATTTCATGTTCTGGACAAAAATTTTGGTTGTCCCAAAGTTGAATTTTTTCTCAAAACTATTTTTTTGATGAATGAAGTTTACCTATTTTCAGCACCACTCCCACATCCAGACACGGCAATGCGAGTGGACAATAATCAGAGTGAGTATTTTCCCATTAAAGAATTGAAACAGCCAAAGTAACGCTGAAATTGGCGACTTTCTTTCAATCACTCCTTGAACATCCATTTACAGGAGCTTTGAGCCACGTCGTACTCAGACAAAATCTGTCGAATACGCAGTTGCGGGCTCCGCGAGAGCGCAATCGCATCAGGAGTAGTCAAGGTGATTTATTCATTCTTAAAAATGAAAAAAAATTTAACGAAGAAAAATCATATTTCCCAAATGTCATTCTTTGATCCGAATATTCTTCGAGAACTAATCAAAAGCAATAATCTTTGAACATCTTGTTTTGAATTATAATTGTTCATGGATGAAGTCAAGAATGAATCGAGTCTTATATGAATTTTTTTTAACAAGTTGTTTGCAGATGGCATTTCCACAGCTGCACAACCAGAACTACAGCGTCTGCCGACATCTCATCCAGGTAATTTTTTTATTGTCAAAGATTAGGATTGGTAATCTCAAAAAACCTTTATATTAAGAACAAAATGAAAAATTAATTCTCCTGAAGTTGAAAAAAAAATTTAGCAGGCCATCCGTTCAGTGTTCTACAACTACTACAAAGAAATCCAGCTGTTCAAGGTGATTTATTCGTTCTCACAAAAAGGAAATAAAAAAAATTGGGTTTCGCCTAACAAAAACTGTGGGTGCTTTGGATGAACGTGTCAATTCAGTAAAGTTGATATAAAATGTATTTTTTCATAGCAGAACAAACCACGCTACTTTTAAAAAAGTGACGAAAAGTATAGCCAAATAGTATGATAAAAACCTTTTTCGTCAATTTTTTTTGAATCACTTGTTTCCAGCGGATCACAGTCTTCCCATGCCACGCCAAGAGCGACAAGAACCACAAGCTCCACCAGTTTCTGGAGCTCAATTAGCTCCGCCACCTCCAGTACGTCCAACACCAGGACCATAGGCACAAAGTCATCTTGCTATTAATCTAGGTAATTTTCGACTCAATATTTTCCATCTTCATGAAACACGTTTGAGAAACGGAGGTTAAATCATGTGCCATGTACTTATACTTCTACGACCTACCCATTTCTGAATTTTGAGAGGTATAATGGTCCATCTGCTCGTATATCTATTCGAGTTTGCACCTTTGTTTGCGTGGATGTACTGACTCTTCTCTCTCTCTCTCTCTCTCTCTCTCTCTCTCTCTCTCTCTCTCTTT